>MKEJ01054069.1:0-12690 GCA_001753735.1 Embelia ribes
TGAGCACTAAAACAAATTTAAAATTTTCACATGTTTAATATCCACCTCACTTTTTTATATATAGATTTTGCCCTCCCTTGTTCAAATTCTTATATTTGTCCCTGATTATATGGTATACTTGTATACTATAATATATGTGTTTATTTTTGTCATGTTAAAAATATAGTGTACACTTGGTACTTTCATTATTGTTTCATGATATGGACATATATTTAATATAGTCTCAACCAATTGTTGCTTAAGCTCTACTTGGAGTAACCCCACCACATTTTATAGTGATTTGAAAGATTAGATATTAAGTACAATCCATTTAATGCAAGTACAAATGTAAAAGATTATCAAAATAATTACGGAAGTACAACAACTTATTACATTTTTATATATGTATAGTATAATAACATTACTATACTATTACACTCTTTTGAATAGAATATTATTAATATATTATATACTTGGATGATGATTTTTCTGTCATCAAACAATGATATCATTATGTTGGATAGTAATAAAATATTTTTTAGGATTTTGCTCGGATTATGAGTATAAGCTCGAACTAGGAACTCGGGTAGCTCAAGGGTTTAGGTTGCAAGTACTACCCATCTAACTACTTGGTTTCGGTTGTAAATTAAAAATTCTGACTTTTTGGTTATATTGGTTCGGTTTCATTTTTTATATTAACTTTACCAGTTCAGTTCGGTTGAACCGGTTTTATTTTTAAAATAAAGTAATTTTTTTAAATTAGGGTCATGAATCACGAAAGATATATCAGTTTGAACATTCTATTAATTTTTTTTTTATTTTCTTTGTTCGGTTTTTGGTTTGGAACTCAACTGAATCGATTTTTTTTTGTTTGAACCGGTTAGGTTTTGAAAATATATTTAGATCGGTTCGATTTTATACTTATGCAATTTTGTTTGTTCAGCTTTTTCGGTTTCGGTTCGGTTTGGAACTGAACCGACCAATGCACACCCTTAGACATAGGTTCTCCAAAGACAATCAAACTCTTGGATTGACTTTTCCAATTAACTTGGAACTTCCACATTATTACTCATTCCATCCACTATTAGTTGTAGAAACAACCCCTTTGTAGTCCACTTCTTCCCTTCTCTATACTCTAATTTCCTGCTCTTTAGCTTAATGTTTTGGTTTCCACACAGAAATCTGCATGATCAAATTGTTAAAATCACGTACCAATGGGCCCAAATGTTTCAACCATTGTACTCCCAAGACATATCAAATCCCATTAGTGGTAACAGTAGGAAATCCACCTTGAAGGTGTGCCCAACTACTTCAACCATTGTACTCCCGAGACATCATCAAATCCCATTAGTGGTAATAGTAGGAATTCCACCTTGAAGATATGCCCTTGCACTTAAGAGGAATATTGTTGAATTTCCCTTGACTTTGCATAACTTCTCCATTTGCTACACGTACTTGGAGAGGTTGGTTGGTCACTGAAGATAGGTTCAGTTTAGTGACTATAATAGGGTCCAAAAAATTAGGAGTGTTCCCAGTGTCCACCAATAATGTAATTTGGCGTCCATATATTAAGCCCCTAAACTTTAAGGATGTGGTAGTTGTAGACCCAGTTAGAGCTTTACAAGTAATTTTAGGATCAATATCTGGAGTGATTGGAATCTCCCCTTCTGCCTCCTTTGAGGGTCTTTCACTTGTCTCAACTTCTTCTAACTCAATATTAGAAAACATTCCCTCCAGCATAAATAATTTAGGATGTTTACATATATGCCCTTTAATCCACTTCTCATCATCACAATGGTAACATAACCCTTGTTTGCTTCTCTCTACCTCGGCTAGACTAATTCTTTTAATTGTAACATTAGGGGAGGGTATTGGTTCTTTAAGCCTCACATTCCATTGAGATGCCTTACTCTTACTGGAAAGAGGGCTCTCCTTGTTACAGCCAAACTCTCTTCCTGGTGTTTAGCTAATGAGTAAGTTGCATTAACTGTGGTAGAATGATGCTAGCCTTGTTTCATCCTTCAGTCAATTAGGAACGAAGCTAAGCTTATTAGCTTCACTTAACCCCTTTACTCTATTAACAGCCTCTTCAAACTGTCCCTTAAATTCCCTCCACTGTACTGGTTTGTTTGATATTAATGAACATACTCAATGGATCCACAAATATGTTTGAATAGAAACTTGTTTGAAAATCCACAACAAATTGTTCCCAAATACTTATAGGAACTAGAACATACCATATCTTGAAACAATGCGAGGGCTTCACCCTCCAAGTGAAGTGATGCCAAAGATAATTTATGAAGCTCAGGAATGTTCTAATGAATAAAAAATTGTTCTGCCTTGGACACCTGCTCATCACACTTTTCTCCATTACAAACTCGAAAATCAAGTCTAATAGATTGCATTTGCAGGTTCATAGGGCCATTATGATACCCCGGGTGTGGAAATCTACTTGGTGGACCAGGTACAGAAGTGCCAATGCTGGAAGGGATTTGTTGTGTGTACATACTGTCATTCTGGTTTGGGGCTTGATGGGGAATATTGCATGTAGGGATGGGAAAGGAAGAGTGGGTGGGTGACTAGGGATGGGGTAACTGATGGCTAAATTGAATAAACTGAGTAGGTTGGTGTGCAAATTGTTTATGAAGTGTTGGAGGATAGTGGGGATAATTGAAGAGTGTTGTTGGAATGCATCGAGGAGTTGTGGTGACAATGAGTAGGTATTGTAAGGTAAGGGTGAGGTATGTACAATGGGAGAGGGGAATTGGTAGGTAAGTCATAAGTTGTGTGAGGGAATTGGTATGGTGGCGTGTAATCTGGGTGAGGGAAGGCTTAGTAGTACCACAGTCACAGGGGAAGAAGTTACTTCAACATCAACCTTACAAGTATGAATTTGACTTCCGTCTCATATTCCATTCTCGTAGATGATTCTCCCCTTTGAGCACTACTACTAGTGAGTACCTCCATCTGCTGAGATTGTTTGTAATAATGTTTCCTAGGACATACATTTGAACTCCCCCTTCTCACTATAAATCTTAAATTGCTACTGCAGATCTTGATGCTGCTCCCTTAATTGTTGTGCCACAGATTGTTCAAATTCTTCCCAAGTCGATCACACTATAGTTTGAATCTCTTCTGCTAATTGCACTTGTGCTCTAGTCACCATAATAGCAAATCTAACTTGGATACCAAAATGTCAGGATCGCAGTGGGACAGTGAAGATGAGAGATTAATTTTTTAGGACTTTCCTTGTATTAACTGTAGGATAACAAAGTAGAGAATAAATTTTTTGGGCCATTTGGATTAATTCTCAAAGTATAATTATAGGAAATTGAAAGAAAATTTGAGAGAAAAAGAAAGACAACCTAAAATGATCTATTTATATCGTGACACTGAAATGAACTAGTGGTTTAAACACGGCATAAACCCTTAGCTAACATCGAAATGATCTATTTATATCCTTAGGTTTAGCTGAGAATTAATTTTTTGTTTCGCAGGCTAAGAGCTAAAGCTAATTACGTGCCTCCATGTCAGTTGCTCCAAATGAGCCTTGTTGCATTGGATCATCATTCTCTACTCACACGGGTGGGCGTGTGAGCCTCAATTTGACAACAAATAGCAACTTCTAAGCCCTTAGATCCAGCTACCTCAGAATTATCCCATGTGTTGCTTTTAACCAAAAGTGGCAGGGAATTAGCCACGTTGGCGTCATCTACACCCTTGATTTCCCTCATCTGAGGTCCACAATGGTCAACTCTCCTTTAAACAGCTCATCTTTCTCAGACAAGGGTGTTAACCCTATCATTTCACCTTCTCCACTCTTTTTCTATCTAAAATGGTTCTCCTTCCTCCTTCCTTTGGTCTCAGCTTGCAGCAATGGTTATTGGCCCTTCACAACTGACGGATTACCCATTGTTACACCCAGCTCAGCCTCCATCGACTTCATCCCCTTCCTACAAGTCACGGGCGGATGTAAATGAAGGTCCCCGAACCCCCCCACTGATCCGGGGCAAAAAATTAATTTTTTTTTGCGATTAAAATTATAGATATATAATTAAAAATAAATATTTAAATGTAAATATAAAGCATAAATAGCATGTGTCCTGGTTGAATCCTTGTGAGATCTTAAATTTTTTATTCTCCAATTTACTCTTTTTTAGTGACTTAATAGTTTTATATTTAATATTATTTTAAAAGTTACTTAAACTACGATATAGTTGCAGAGCATTTTCCCCATCTTAATATTATTATACTTTTTTATACTCACATTTTCTATGAAATAATTTTATTTTTATTTTGTTTCAAAAACATATAAATTCATCTAATTTATTACTAATTATGATTTATCAAAATTAGAACAACAATACTTTAATATCTCGATAAGGTTAATAGTATATTTAAAAAGATAATTATACTTTCGATAAAATCTTAAATTATTTCCTCATTCTTGTCATTTGAAATGTATATAGTGTTTCTAAGTAAATTATGATATAAAATTAAATTTTTTATGCGTTCCAATGAGCTTTAAAACAAAATTAAGATTTTCATAGGTTAAAAATAATTCATCTCTCTTTCTACATAGAATTTCAACAACTTCCAACGCCCCCCCGCCCCGGTTTCGAATTTCTAGATCCACTCCTCGCGAGGGTAAGTTATTATTTCCTTCAAAGGTTTTGCCTTTTTCACTTCCTTAGACTGCAATTTCTATTCTAATTGATTCGGATTTATGACCATCTTCTTCTTGAGGTTTTGCAAGGTTCTACTACCCAGATCATTGCAAAAAATCTCAACTAAGTGACGCCAAAGTAGCTGTGGGAAGTGCAACAACTATATTGAAACAACTGAAAATAAATGTTAGCCATTATGATAAAGAGTTGGAGGAGAAAAATTGCTAGTTCCTACTACAGCGAGCAAAAACAGTTAGCGTAAAATAAAAGAGCTCAAAGTTTCATTTGCAAGCAAGGAGCATTCACTACCAGTTTCAAATTTCATAAACGCAAACCATTTGTTGAATGAGATGTTAGAGCATTCACATTCAATTCCAAATTCTAGAGATGCATCTCCTAACCAGAATGTCATAGTCTCCATTCGAAAAACTCAGCCTGGATTCACCTATTTCCCGTAGGACATTCAGTTTCAAATATGGGATTCTACATCCCTGCAGCCTGCCGAACTCTCCTGACCTTGGTATATCATATAACCATCTCATCTCTTGAAAATCAGTTTCAACACCAGAAATTAAATGGCCTGATTGAGATGGAATTGATGGGCGATCAAATTAGAATGTATTTCAAGAAGAAAAGATGTAAGTTGAAAGAAAGAGAGAAGTTGACCCTTGCTTTATTTGGCTCTATAAATGGGAATGAGCTCAATAAGAATGTGCAAGAAGAATGCCGGAGGTGGAATGAGAAGATCCTAGAATCCTTTGATGACCATAAATACCACATGCTTGAAGAAAGTGCAATTCAAGTTATTGATGACAGGGATTTCAGTTGGAAAGTCAGAAGACCTACTACGAAATGCTTAGTTGCTTTGATTGTATCCCGGCATGAAGAGATGCTTTCAAAGCTTTATGAGGAAGTCTGTCCAAGACTGATCGACATGTTTGAGAAAGGGAAGAAAATATTAAGATGAATGAATTGAATACATTCATTCAATTGCTTGATCAGACAAGAAATATTAAAAAACAAGCAAATAGGTATGAAACCAGTCCAAGGTTGTTATTGAAGTAAGATGGACCAAAGATTGATATTTCCATAACGAGGCAGTTGCTGGAGAAATCAATTAAAACAAAGGTTGGTGCATTTCTGTTTTGGAAGAACTTTTAACCCCCGATTGGCTCACAGATCATATTGGATCCCACATTCC
Source organism: Embelia ribes (assembly GCA_001753735.1). Classification (NCBI taxonomy): domain Eukaryota; kingdom Viridiplantae; phylum Streptophyta; class Magnoliopsida; order Ericales; family Primulaceae; genus Embelia; species Embelia ribes. The sequence goes on from MKEJ01054069.1 coordinate 5,848, forward strand.
TGGAATTGTGAAAGCATTATGTGGTAACTCTGCTATCTTTTACTTGAAGATTCAGACACTTGTCTTTACGAGAATACTAGTTGCTTCTCATTCACCATTAATTTTCCACCCTTAAGAACCTTTTCTTTTTTGTCTTATCTAATGTTGGCGAAGACAATTATAAAGTTATGAACGAGGCATTGGGAGCGTGCAGGGAGCTTATCCATGTTATTCAACCTACTATTAAGGGTTATGGTTTTGAGTTGAAGCTGTATATCCATCCTATATACAACGCCATGAATCAAGATCCAGATCAGGAGGTTAAGTATGCAATTTGTTGCACAGGAATTGACATCTCAATGTTCGTTCATTACCTCAAAGTGGAGCTACCAATTTCCCTTCCTGTTCTTGTTGATCGGATGAAGTAGACTACATTCTTGCATGATGCTAATTGTGCATTAAGATAGGGACCATTTGGGATGCTGAAATCACTAGTTGTAGCTTGTGGTGGTAAATTTTGTTTAGACGCTTATAAACTCATCATTTGGGAGCTTACTACGCTGATATGTGATTCAGGCTTGCACATGACAGTGGTAGCATCAGAACTCTACCGTGCTTATGTCTGGCATGAGGTCAATTATAAGTGTTGAATCAACTACTAGAAACAAAGTTCTCCTTCCAGCACTGAACTCGCTACTTCAAGGACAAGCCAAGTTGGCTTTCCAAAACCTTTTTACCTCCTATACAGTAAACACGAGCTTAGATAATCTGCTAGATTCTCTTTCTTCAACCACTAAGCAGTGCGTTGGAGGGGTTGCAAAACAGGCATTATCCTCTATATTCAAATGTGTAGCCATATTTTGCTTTGCATCAGGTGGCAATAACCGTTCTTCCGTAATGAAAATGCTTTCAGATATCTTGAAAAATGATAGTGGTACCAATTTGACTAAGCAACACCTTGCATTGCTATGTTTGGGAGAGATAAGGAGAAGTGAACATCTTAGCAACACCCATATTGAAAATAATGGCACTCAGTCCTTCCAGTTTCCCTGTGAAGAAATTATGTCTGCTGCAACTTGTGCTCTTAGAACTATTGTGGTTCATAATCTGACAAGGTATTTACCATTTATTCTCAACCAAATTGATAACCAGCAAAAAATAGCCATATCTACTTCTACATTCTTTGAAGGAGGTTTCAGTGAGGCAACCTATGGGGAAACAAAGCTTCAGGATTCAAGTGTTGACAAGATGCTTAAGTTGCTCTTCAACCACTGCGGAAGTGATGAAGGTCTACACAATGTCGTCCCTAAATTTTTGGGCAAATTTTCAATTATTGAACCTGCCAAACTCAGTTCTGCACGTAAGAAACGTATCAGAAACCATGCTTCATTCACTAGAGCAACAATCGCCATTACCGTGAAGCATCTAATAGCCGAATGTCCAGGGAAGATTGATGATATTGTCTACACTGAAATCTCATCATTTCCGATCCTTATCAAGGATCATTCCCGACATGTTAAGCGAGCAACTGTCTTGGTTTCGAGAACAGCAGCATACCATAAGCCAAACCTAGCCAAGGTTCTTATTCCTGGATTACTGCCTCTTCTTTATGGTCAAAGAGTTGTCAAGCAACAAATGTTGATCTTGGTCGTTTCAACCACCGAGAAACATGTCCATTAAGCTGCTTCAGTATCTGATTTAGAGCACTCATTGATGCCATCAATCGACCAAAGAGCAATTTTTAGAACCATTTCTTTTCCTTGAGGACAAGGGAAATTTTAAATAGGGAAGGGGGGGATTGTAACATACCCAATATGGTTAAGGATTTAATCATACATATCTCCCCATCTCTAAAAAGTGGATTCATCTACCATGTTTCCTCTATTTTCTAATCCCAAAATACCCTATACGTTCACCCATAATTACTTTGAATTTACCTCCAAACAAAGTTACGAATGTGAACTCCGCATGCCCAAAATAGTAATGGACTCTGTGCACCACCTTTTTTTTTCTATTAATTACCACTGAAAAATAACACACCATATATGGCTCAATAAATGTGGCTTTCTCAATCCAAAAGATGTTACAACTCCACATAAATATGAGTCGTTCTATTAATTCTTAACAAATTAAAATTTTCAGAAATCAGAACTAACAATGAGATTTGTCTCTTGGTGTTTGAATTGTAACTCCACTAATAAATGTTCATAATCACCAATTTAATTATTCTCTGAATGGTGTTTTAACACGTAATTCCACTCCCATAAATTCATTATCACTGATTCAACATGTTCTATCTTTAAATGATAACATTCATTGCCAATTGGAAAGTCTTTAAGCTCAATCATTTTTAGAAAAGTTAAAAATCAAATAGGAGCTCTTTGAGGTACTTTCTTTGTTCTTTCCATCTTTTATCTTGTGTATATATATATACATATATATATTTCCAAATGTTAGTATACTGGAAATCTTGAATATTGTTTGTTTCATCTAATTGTTGATGGTAGATACGGTTCATATGTCTCTGTTAATTTAACCTTTTTCTATGTTGGTTTTGATTCTAAATTTTAAAATTAGAACTAAAATTAATGCACAAATTTGAGTATACGTCAGAAACACTCCAAGCTCCTGAAAAATTCAAAACGGTGGAGGGTTATTTGAGATACTTTTATTATTCCTACTTTAGGTTGATTTTTTCTCTCTCTTTTAACTATAAGAATACTGAGATGCTAAATATTATTTACACCATCTAATTATTGATGCTAGATATGATTCTAAATTTTTGTGTGCATAACTTAAGTTTTTCAGTTATTAAGAGGAAACTTGTAATTTATTTTATAATTGTAAGTGCAATAGATCTCTTTATTAAGATGATTTGCTATGTATGTTCTCCAAGTTCAAAAATATTCAAAAACAAATTAGAACTAATGCATAGATTTGAGTATTCATTTATTTCTTTTATTATTTTCACCTCATTAGAATGATTAACTTAAGATGGTTGTATCATCTAATTATTTATTTTAGTGTTGTAGCACATACTCTTTAGATGTTATTGTTATTTAACTGTTATTGTTGCATAAATTCGTGTAGGTCATTCATAGTCTATGTTTCTATTAGTAAGATAGAGATTTCTTATTAAAGCATGTTGACCACTAAAAAAATAAATTTATAATTGGGAAACAAAATTAATGTATCCGTTGAAAATAACTTATAAAATCTAAGTAAATTATGCTTAAACATATTAGAAATCAAGAGTATTATGTGATGAGAAAATAGAAAAACTGAGTAAATACAAAAAGAGTACTTTAAGAAAATATTAAATCAAAAACTATATTTAGGTTCCGTAACATGTATCGCACGTGACAATTTACTAGTATAAGAAAAAGGGGAGTTTACTGCACAAGAGTAAAGGGGCAATTGCTAACTATGGAAATCAAAGGGGTCTTTCCGCAATTATTTATAACTTCAATAATAACCTATGGTATAAAAGGGAGAGGAGTAGCAGTGATAGATTATGCAGAATATGAATCTTGCTTTCCATTAACTTCGTTATCCTTATTGTCTAGCTTGGTTTTCTATTTCCCAGAATTGTTTTCTTTTCTTTTAGGTGTAATTTCACTTAATTGCAATACTATCAGAAAATTTGCCCCAAAAAGGTCTCTGTCTCCATTAGTTTTCAAGTTACCCTAGTTAAGCAGATTCGTTACACAAATGCACTCATATCACTTACAAATTTCTCATAAACCCAATTGAAGATGTGGTACATACTTATCTTTCAAAAAAAAAAGATATGGTGCATACTTTTATCCAAGAGATCTGATGTACTGATGTGACAAAGGGCTCTTCACAGAAAAAATAAATAAATAAGAATGAAAGAAACACATTTCAACAAAACACTGGATATTGTTAAGTCAATCTTCCACGCAATTCAAAATAAATCAATCGCAATAGGAAATACTATATAATTATAAATAAATAAAAAAAGTAACAAAATACAACTAATAAACCTGTTCTTGCAACTCATGGAGCAACAGGTCTCTGTCTTGAAGATGCCCTCGAAGATTGTATATCTCTTCAAGATGTTCAGATCTTTCAACTCCAGGGCTGTCACGCTCTCTTCTGCAAAACCAGATTGACATGAGGTTTAGAATATAGGAAGCACGGACTCACCAAATAGGCTACTTTACAGTGTAGGACTTAGATTCTCGTGTCTGGGTGCGTATCTGATAGGCCACGGATCGGGAATGTCAATGAATTATTTGAATAGTGGACATAAGATAGACTCACTGTTGATTTGTGATAGGCACGGGGTCAATGAGCAATTATTTTCTAATTTTTAAAATCGACATGTTATGGTTTCCTTCGCCTTTCTCCTTTTCTTCTTCTCCCTACTTATACTCAGGCAGATGTTTTGGTGGTCTATGAGATCACAAATCGATAGTTGTTTAGTTCTTTGGGGCATGACATGTTGTTAGCCTTTCGTTAGTTTGTACTCGAGGGTTTAGTTTCCTAGATTATGGCACAATATAGTTCATCAGTAGCTCTTTTATTAAGAACTCAAGATCGATATTATACACTACTATTCATGTATTTCGCATATTTTAAAAGTTTTCGAATCTTTATCAGAATCCGCATCTGTAAGAAAATATATGCTACTAGTTTAGAACAGTAAAAACCCAAAGAACTCGAAGCGATGATAAAGAAAACAAGGTAGCAAGAAATTTCACCATACTAGGAACCAGGAGAATAATGAAATTGTGAATAGGAATACAATATTCTGCTTTATAACCAAAATTAACAAGACAGAAGCCATGTAAAGTGACTCCTTTGATAGTTTTTTGATACTCATAGAAAGAGAAACACAATTTTCAAGAAACTTCTAGAGGTTCCAAAAATTAGTCTTTTAAAAAACCAAATAACCTAAAAGGATAAACAAATGACATTTCAAAAAGTTACATTGTTCTTAACCCAGAGAAACTAGACAATAGGGATAAAGCGAAACCCAAAGAGACATGAGTATGAAAAATCAACTTATTAACATCAGAAAAACATCGAGTTATCTCATTCACATCAAATACTGAAATTACAATATGGATAGGTCAAGTTGACGTATACATGAGTATAGACACGAAGTAATAATTCCCAAACATTACCACACACCTAAAAGACGGCGATTCTTTGTGTTGATGCAGTTGCTTCTTCGCAGCAAGCTTAGAGAAATAGAAGGTCATTAATGAATGAGACTTTGCTATGTGTAATGAAAGGCATAAGAACTCGGAAGAAAACCTGAAGCTTTGCTTTTGCGTATCCCCGTTTTACAGCATCATCACAAATCTTCTCCATTGCCAACTCAGCTATAGCTAGAGCAATTTCATCAGACTCCATGTGCTGCACCTTAACAATAAACCTGAACCACAATTCACTCACTAATCATGAACGAAAATCCCGGCTAGTAATTTCAAATGGTTTACCAAAACCGGAAAGCCTCGCTTCAAAAAAGAACGATTTCTTTATCACTCAGGGTTATAGCTTGTAACAAAATAAAAACTCTGATTTCGAAAACAATCACTCTACATCTAAAATGGTACACTCAAACAGAAACGATTTCGAAAATGATCACTTTTCAAACAAAAAACTCTGATTTTGAAAATGACCGATTTTGACCACCAATAACAAAAGCCAAGAATTCATAAACGTCTCATCTCGGCAGGTGTTCATGCATCTCTAAGCTGTGTCTTTGGTTAATCCAAATCTCGTTCAACACACTTTTGTGTCGTACGAAACGAGCTCTGTTTTGGGAATGTATCGTCGATGTTTGAAAATCGAAATTAAACCAAACAATTACTAGCAATTAGGGAAGTGAATCGTATGAGAGGTTGTATTAATCGTACCTTTAGCCTCTGAATGGAGAACTTTTCTGCCTCGTTCTCCCTGTGCCAAAAGACTCGAAACAAATAAAAACCCTAGCTGGTTGGTGATGAAGACAAGACTCTTTTGCTAACCCCACCTGTTTCTAAAGGTAAATTTTTTACTGCTCACTAAAAAAATTATTGGTGTTGGATCGGACCACGGTCACGTAAATAGAATTTTTTATACATAATTAAAAAAATATTTTTATAATTTTTATTATAAAATTTTGTTTCTATGGGTCTTTTTATCCTCACTCAATGTTTTTTAGTCGGACACCGCTCTTCTTAAATCTTTTTCATTTCAAACTTTGAGAAATATACGACCGTATTCTTTTTATTTTTTAAATATTTAAAAAAATTTACAGAAATGCCATGATTCATAATTTTTATATTAAAATAATTTTTTTAAAATTCTTAAATATTGGTTAAGTTTAGAAAAATAATTTTTATATTTTATTATAATATATATATATATATAATTATCATGTTAATTTTTTTTTAAACCCATTAGAGTAAGCTAATTTTTTTAGACACGTTTTTGTAATCAATTTCTAAAATATAAATTTCTTCTAGAAGAAATAAGTATTTAGAAAATAACATCTAAAAATTTAATGAGAAAGACTGTTGCGAATGCTTTGTAGAGTTGGCTTTTCAGTAATTTTGCCCCCCTTATTTTAATCTAACTATTTTGTATATGTGATTCTTTTTTATAATCAATATATTAATAGTCATATATGTAAAATCACCACCAAACGCTGAGGTAAGTATGCTCTTTGTCTTGCATACAAGTGCAAGAGCATACCTATGCTTTACCCAATTACATCATCTACAATTATCAGAGTACGTTATATCATAACTAATATACGGCTCATTTGCAATTGTTGGAAAATGTATGTTTTCATATGGTTTTTATGAGATTGGAGCTCATGAAAGATACCAACTTTGAGCCAATTTT
>MKEJ01054078.1:0-16797 GCA_001753735.1 Embelia ribes
CACACTCTTGGTGCAGTACACTTGCACACACAGGTGCACACTCACTTGACTGTCAGTTTTTGGTGTGACAAAACCCTTACAAAATTCACATATTTATACTTTTACAATGGCATGAAACATGCCAATTTTCAATGTGAAAAACATTGGCTTAGCAGGTGTAAAATAATTAGCCCATACGGCAATATCCAGTCTTAAAAGCTTAGCTTTTTGGGAGTTTTTTCCTTAAAAGCTGCAAGCAGACAAACCAGCTTTTCTGGGGTTTCCCCTTGCAATGAAATCTGGATGCAACAAAATAGTCATCAGGCCACGTGCTTCGGTTTCATGTATAACTCGATTTATTCATAATTTATCTCATTTTTTCCTGTCGTTTAAATTTTTTCTTCTTCCACAGATGGACCTTTTTTCCTTTGTCGCAAGAGGGTTTGTTAGCGGTATGTTGATCGCTTGTCGAAAACCAATTTTCTTTTCTTTTTGCATCCTAGCAATTTATCCGAAATGCAATTACATATGCATATGATATTTTCATGACAGGCAACAAAGAATGCGATTCATACATATAGAGAGTATAAAATCTCTTGGGAGGGATTAATGACGAGAGGAATGGAGAGGAACTGCACTTGGGATAACGCGGCTATTCAATACGAACAAGTCTTCGATTGGGCCTTCATCGATCCCCCGTATATCAGCTGATACGTATAATTTATTTATCTCGAGGATTTAACCCGGAGGGATGCTCTCATTCTGATTTATCACGGAAGTTTTATGTGCTATATTTGTTTTTTTTTATTTTGAAATGATTCGGGTATTATGTTTTGGCGGCAAATGCAGCTCGTAGAGTTTATATGGCATCTTAACGACCAGAGTATCTCTGTTAAAAAATTCTACCTGATTCCCTTATCCGCTAACGTGACAAGGGAAATCTTAGTTGAGTCATTAATGTAATATATCCAAAGATTTTTTTTGCTATGTCAGCAGGTAAGAAAATTTGGTAATATTTTAGGTGTGATTGTCATGTCTTTAGCATAATTAGATATAGGGTAAAATGCAAAAAACAACTTTCAAGGGGTCATTTGCGAATAAAAATCATATACTTTGATCATTAGCAATTGATTTCCTGCCTTTTTATTTGATCATAACAAATTGTTTATTTTTTCAATTGATAACCGTTTCACCATATTTCGTTAAAAAGTTATTAATAGAACAAAAATTTCAAACCCTACTCATTGTTCTAATCAAGTTTTCAATTTAAACTAACTAGCAAACTTATCTAGAATATTTATTTATTCCAAGCATTTGTTTTTAGTGAAATGGCTGAGTATTTGTGAGTTTTAAAGGAGCAATAATGTTGAGACGAGTTTAAAATATGTTAATGTCGTGATACTTGTATGTTACATACGAGACTATTTGACAAGTAATTTGATTGGAAATTGATTAGTAATTTGATTGGGAATTGATTAAGACTATCAATTGAAAAAATAATAATAATGCGTGAAGGTTAATTGAAAAGCTTAAATTGTATTTGAAAATTACTTATATTGCATGGTTGTTTTTTAGCCTTTTATATATATCAAATTTGGGTTGTTGGTAGTGAAAATTATTTTGTTGAAGTGAGTGAATAATATCATCCTTATATTTTCATATTTACTTTGGTAAAATAATAATTTACAATTTACACAGATGGCTATGTGAAGTCCCAAATTTAATATGGTAACAATCATGCTTGTTGTTTTGTTAGTGATAATGGTGCTGTTTAAAATTATTTCATCTTCATCTTGGTTAATTTCTATTCAAAAATAAAATATGGGTAAAATATTTATTAGTTATATTCCAATTTTGTCCAAACTGTTAATTTTATCCTACAATTTTGTTTCTTATCGTTTAAGTCCTCCAACGTTCTTCACCCATTAATAAAGTCTAAATACTGACGGCGTTTGTTTTTTCGTTAATTAAAGGTTAATATTAATATTAACAAATTGTTTATTTATATATCATAAAGAGCAATATTTGTAAATATATATACATTTACATGATAATATTTACAACTACAATTTAGTTAACTCTTTGAATAGACAATAGGAAAATCTAATATAAATCGAAACACAAACACATAAATCTGGATTTTCTATATATAATTTGTTTTGCTTGATTATTGCAGTTTTCAGAAAGATATTTCTAGAGAAAAATAAAGTTAGATCATTTTTAATAAAAGATTTTCTCCAATGCCTACTAATATTAGTCAAACGAAAACTAACGCCGTTAGTGTTACAAATCATATTGACATGTTAAGAGAAGTTGCAAGGCCCAAACAATAGAAAATAAAATTGAGGGATAAAATTGATGGTTAGACTAAAATTAGAGAGATTAAAACATAATTATCCTATTTTTGTATTGGCAATGTGGCTATATTGTATACCTAGGTGGTTCATACATATATGTATGCACATCATGCTTTTAGTAAATTTAACTATTGTATTTAATATTATCTATTTCCTTAAAATATATCTACATTAGTTCATTTAAAATTGGGGTACTATTATCAAATCCGGGGGTGGAATTTTTGTTATTCCATTATCATCATGGAGTTCCAAGCATAGAAACTATAATTTAGATATAGAAACTATAATTTAGAGGATGATAGATAGATTCACCGGTAGGAATGCACTTTACAATATTGTAGGAATGCACTTTCAAATATTGATATGATTCAAAGAAATAAGATGCTAGTGAATAGTGATATTACTATAGGGGGCAAAAAAAAAATGATATTAAATACACAATACATGGTATTATTTTTTTCTAAAAAAAATTTAGATGCAAATTTCCAAGACATCGAATCCTTGATAGGGAAGGTTTGCTTCTATTTCCGCTCTCGTTTCTATTATCAAATTTTTTTAGCATGCAGGTACTATGCTCTTCCACTTCGCGATATAGTGACTTAAATAAATTTTAAATCTTTTTATATCAAAATAATATGTAAATTTAATTTAAAAATCAAACAATTAAATATTGTGCAGATTTTAAATAAAAAAAAGTGGAAATTGGAATTTATTAGATGCAAGTAGCATTATCCAAGCAAAGCCTAAAATAGCAAAGTAGCCCCCACAAATCTTCCAAATTGGGATTATCCACCTGTATTATTAAACATTCCACAATTAGCACAGAGAGAGAGAGAGAGAGAGAGAGAGATGACGATGACGACTCCAATTATCTCGTAAAACTTTCGCCGAATTCAATCTCTCTCTCTCTCTCTCTCTTATCAGTTTCTGGCGCCTTATAGAGTTCTATACCAACCATTTCACTTCCTATATTAAAGCCCCCCCCTCTGTAACCGCGATTCTTTCCTTCCATCAAAATTACAGAAAATAAGGTAAAAAAAAAAAAAAATCAGAAACAGAGCATCCCAAAAAAAGGGGAGCAATTCCCCATTTTTCCAATTTTCAGCTCAATTAACTCAAAATTGATGTTGTTTGGATGTTCATAGAACAAATTTAGCATACAAAATCCCAATTTTATCTCCTATATTTTCATCTCCTCTCATCTTGTTTGAAAATTAGAAAAGAAAACAGAGCATTCCCCTGAATTACCTTAAAAATCCCAATTTTCTCTCCTATAGTTTCCTCCCAATTTTCAAATTTCTGCCAGGATCGACTTGAAAAGAAAATAAACAGAGCATTCCCCCCAATTTCCACCTGAATTATCTCCAGAAAACAGAGTATTTTCCTAAATTTCCACCAGAATTACCACGTAAAAAAACAGAGCAGTTTCCTGAATTTCTCCAATTCCCCCTGAATTACCTCAAAAAACAGAGCAATTACCTAATTAACGATTAGGTGAATTACCCCCCAAAAAATTCAGATAAATTCCCCCAATTTCCCAATTTTCACCTGAATTATTACCTCAAAAAAAAAAAAAAGAAAAAAGAAAAAAAAGAGCAATCTCCCAAATTTGCAATTTCTTTCTCAGTAAGCAACAAACTGATGATCGGCAATGGCGGACATAGTGAAACAAATCCTATCGCGCCCAATCCAGCTGGCGGACCAGGTAACCAAATCGGCGGACGATGCCAACTACAACCGCTCTGAATGCCTCGAGATAAAGACCAAAACCGAGAGGCTCGCCATCCTCCTCCGCCAGGCTGCCCGAGCCAGCAACAACCTATACGAGCGCCCCACCCGCCGCATCATTGATGATACCGAGCAGGTCCTTGACAAGACCCTCTCCCTCGTCCTCAAGTGCCGTGCCAACGGCCTCCGCCGTGTCTTCACAATCATCCCCCAGGCCGCCTTCCGGAAAGCCTCCCAACAACTTGAAAACTCCATCGGTGATGTGTCGTGGCTGCTTCGGGTTTCCACCCCTGCGGACGACAGAGATGATGAATACCTTGGGCTTCCTCCCATTGCGGCGAACGAGCCAATATTGTGTCTTATTTGGGAGCAGATTGCGATACTCTGCTCTGGCTCACTCGAGGAGCGAGCTGATGCAGCCGCATCCTTGGTCTCCTTGGCCAGGGACAACGACCGCTACGGGAAGTTAATAATTGAGGAAGGCGGTATCCCCCCGCTGTTGAAATTGGCTAAGGAAGGCAGGCTTGAGGGGCAGGAGAGTGCGGCCAGGGCTGTCGGGCTCCTGGGGCGGGACCCGGAGTCGGTTGAGCATATTGTGAACTCGGGGGTTTGTGCGGTGTTTGCAAAGATACTAAAGGAGGGGCATATGAAGGTGCAGGTTGTTGTGGTCTGGGCGATTTCAGAACTTGCCGCAAACCACCCGAAATGCCAGGACCACTTTATTCAGAACAACATGATTCGGCTCCTCGTGGGCCACCTCGCATTCGAGACGATCCCGGAGCACAGCAAGTACACACTCCCAAGCAAGCAGTTTATCCATACGGTCGTGATGGCAAATGTGAACACAAACGCAAATGGCTCCAAGATCAACGAGGAGGAAAAGCAATATACGGCCCAGATTGCTCGCCCGGTTGCTAATGATAATCAGATGCATAGTGTTGTGACGAACACCATGGCGCTGAAGACGCCATCGAAGCAGGTCCCATCAAAGCAGGTTCATAGCCACTCGAAGAACCACAATCATCACCACCATCATGCTCACCATAGCCATGTGTCGATAGCAGGGAGTAGTATAAAGGGGAGGGAGTTCGAGGATCCTGAGACGAAGGCACAGATGAAAGCTGCTGCTGCGAGGGCTCTTTTATACTTATGTGCAGGTAATGTGCAGATTTGTAAGATAATAACCGAATCGAGGGCGCTTTTGTGTTTCGCGGTTTTGTTGGAGAAGGGTCCAGATGAGGTCCAGTACAACTCGGCAATGGCGTTGATGGAGATTGCGGCTGTGGCAGAGGAAAATCCCGACCTTAGACGTTCTGCATTTAAGCCCACTTCGCCGGCTTGTAAAGCTGTCGTCGATCAATTACTTAAGATTATTGAGAAGGCCGATTTGGATCTTTTGATCCCTTGTGTGCGAGCGATGGGGCATTTGGCGAGGACGTTTAGGGCCACGGAGACGAGGATCATCGCTCCTTTGGTTCGTTTGCTCGATGAACAAGAACCGAATATTACCCAGGAGGCAGTGATTTCGCTTACCAAGTTTGCAGAGACAGAAAATTATTTACATTTGAATCATTGTAAAGCGATTATCGATGCTGGGGGAGCTAAGCATTTGATCCAGTTGGTGTATTTTGGGGAGCAGATGATTCAGCCTTTGGCTTTGATTTTGCTTGGCTATATTGCTTATCATATGCCGGATAACGAGGCTTTGGCTCAAGCCGAGGTGTTGGTTGTTCTCGAGTGGGCTTCAAAGCAGGGTCATTTAATGCAGGAACCGATGATCGATTCATTGCTAACCGATGCTAAAACTAGATTGGAGCTGTATCAATCGAGAGGGACGAGAGGGTTCCTTTAGTTTGTCGATCGATGATTTGTACATTACTTCGGTGGAGGATGAAAAGAAAGGTCTAAAAAACTTGATGGTTCTTTTCGTTTCTTTTAATTTAATTATGGGATGTAGATAGAGTTAGAGGTGGTATACTGTAATAATCAATTTGCAAAGGCTTTTGTTCAAGTTTTTTGCAATTGGATTTTGATGTCCTATTGAATTGAGGCTCGTCTGCATACACATATCTAAAACGTCGAAATAAAATACTTTTTATTGCTAAAAATGCTCCCAGAAAAAAAATGTTAATCTTCGGTATTTAGTCGTTTATTAGGTAAAACGGTAGAAGTAACCACAACCCGCGGATTGGGCCTGAGTATGACTATGGTTAAGGCATATATATACGCCACAACAATTTAATTCATCTAAAGTTGGATGTTAAAATGCCTAGTCTCATCTCCTTGACATAGCGAGAAACTCGAATTCACCATTTTATTCTCAAGCGTAACGCTCACTTGATATTCCCCTAAATATCCGTAAAAGCTATAGGCACCATGTTCATCTGTAAGCCCTTGTTCACCCGTAGTTTGCCATTCTTTGACAAGGATATCGACCACGTCACCAGCTGGGAGGTTGTTAAAGTCATTGTCGGTCAGACACATTTGGTAACAGCCGTTCGGATGAAGGGCGGTCCATAGCATGATACCGTTTACGCTCGGGTGTGAGAAGCCTTCCCTTAACACTTCTTCTAAATAAATAGCCTGGAAAAGGAAAAATAGAAGTGTTTTGAGTCCTTGCGAAAGCGGTGTGAGACGACTTTGTGTTCATAATTGGGACCAACTCTTGTAATGTTCGCAAAACTTGGGAACATTATTGTTCCAATTTAAATTATAGGGACCAAATAAAATTGTTATTTAAAATATGGGGACCCTTTCTGTAATTAAAACTGGGGTTAAAATTGTTGAAAACATAGAGGAGTTTATTATTTCACAGGCTCCAGACTTTTTGCATAAATAGCTAAAAGAAAAAAAAAAAAAAAAAACACACACACACAAAGTTTCCAGCAAATTACACAACGTAATTGCCGTAATTGTACTTTACATTTTACATCATAGATTATCAAATTGGTCAACTAATCCCCAAATTAAAGAACCAGGAACCATTTTGCCCCAGACCCTAATGTGCCTTCACGGTTTCGGCATTAAAAGGGAGTGGTGTACGTCCGAAACAATGACAAATAATCGTTTTAGCATAAAATATGAAAAGTATTCGGATTCGGGGTGAAACTTTTTGTGTATCAATACGCAATTATGTGGAATATATAAGCAAGTTTTCTCACCTGTGTCTCCTTATCAAATTTGTTGCTAATATCAATTTCTGTAAGCCAAATCGGAAGCCCCAAAGTTGCCAATTTGTCAAGCACAGCTCTCATAAGGGGAAGATTCGGCACGGTGAAATGACCCTCTAACCCAATCCCATTCATTGAAATTCCACTTTCCTTCAATTCTCTCATTCTCGATATGTACACATCCACCGTAGAGTTCTCATCACTACAAGTTTCAACGACGTTGAACTCGTTCATGAACAATTTGGCCAAGGGGTCTAATTTCCGACTTGTCTCGTAAATGTTTGTTGTCGCGTTAGGGCCAAGCCTTAGCTCGTAAAAATCGAAATGTAGCATTTCGTTGCTAACGTCCCAATGAACAAATTCCTCTTTGTACTTGCTCATTAGGCTTTCTATCCTGGAGCAAACGGCATATCGGAGTTCTATGCCTGTGAGAAAGGAATATGCGTTAAGTCAAATATGTTTTTCGAAATAGCTTTCAACTCTGAAACTTGTATATTGTAGGAAATGCATTCGACTAATTGGTCTCTAAAATTATTTGTTCGTGAAAAGTTAGGCTACACTTGAATTCATTTCTTACTAGATATAAGCAAAATCAGAAATAATCAAAGAACTAAACTTGACAGTTTATACCAAGAGTAGAAATGCAGGTTTGAACAAATAGTAACTAATAATATTGAGAGAAATTTGCTTAAAACAAGTAATTTCAGAGAGTGAATTGTAAAAGTTAAAAGTTGAGAGGGCAATTTGCAAGCGACCATGGGTGGTTATATCTTACCTTTTCAAATTTTCCATCAAGGCATTAGCAATATACTCTAAGAAGCAAAATATAACTTCTAGCATTTAAAACTAATGTTTTTACACCTTAAGTCTTACATATCAAAACCAAATGTTGGATAGGAATTTTATAAATACAAGCATGTATGAATTTACTACGTACTATCATAAATGTGTTAGTCTATTGACACATGGAAAAGTGAGTGATTATTTAAATGTATATTGATTTTTCTCTTTTCTATATGTTAATGCTCCATCTTCTACGTGTCAACACATGCATAGTAGCATGTACAAAAATTCATACATACTTGAATGTATAATATTTCAATCCATGAAATTTGATTCTTGCCTGTAAGATTAACAACCCATTGCGGCGTATATTTTGGGTCTTCCCAAAATATGTTGTGCCCCCGGGCGATAATTTTGTTTGCACGAACAAAATTTACCATTTGGTCCGCTAAGGTGTAGTTAATTTGCCCTCGTTTAGGTTCCGTCGCATACCACTTCAACTCGTTTTCGAAAACTGCTGCATTGAATCTCTCGACAAACCATTTCTGAGCCAATTAAACGTAATTCAAAATCTTAGTTCACAATGAGAATTCTGTAATACCTACATTTAGGAGAACAAGAACTAGAAAACAAAAAAAAAAACACGAAAGTAACACCATTAGAATACTTTCTATAAATAGCATAAATGGGCTATTGAACCATAAAGTATCAATTTTTTTTCCTAATTTAGTGCCCTGAATTACTAATTTCCAGGTTTAGTACACTGAACTACACTATTATTCGCTTTTCGCGAGCCACTGATAAAAAGGAAAAAGCTAAGGATGTCCAATTAAATCGACCGCGCTGTACCAAAAAGTGAATTATAGCGTAATTTATGTTGTCTAATTTACCTGGTAAGGTAAATTTCCGATGATTGTCTTTGCTATGGCGGATCCAAATGGAAATTCTTTCGAGACTTGCTCTATTCTAATGTTTGCTCCTTGCAATTTGTCTCCGTTTTTGTCGGATACATGAATTATCACAGGGCGCTTTCTTACCTAGATGCAAAACAAATTCATTAAGTAAATAATTTATATAAAAATAGAAGATATAGGGTTTTCTGAATTAGAGCAGCCACTATTATCAGAACCGGACCTGATTGGCCGGTTGAACTAGTTAAATTGGGCGGATCTGTTCCAACAGAAGCAGTTTACCACACTACGCTGCCAATTACTTTGCGACATGACAAAACGCAAGATAGATATAATCTATTAACACTAATTTCGGAGAAGGAAAAAAGTACACTAATGAACCGACACCTTGATCTATTCTCCATGCGGTCCGGCTACAATAACACCCAAACAACCCTTAAGTTTTGTCCCAAGTCTAGTACTTACAGTATTGATTTTGTATTCTTGATTCAATCTCCATTGCTCTTTGGTAAAGGGCTGCAGAGAAGCGCTCGATACTGTAATATTGACGTCTCGGTCATCTGAATTCTGAAGACACGGAAAAGTGAAATGGGTAAAATTTCTCATATTGAAATGAAAAGCCTAACGAATTTGCGTCTCAGAAAATATTTTTTTTTCTTATTTACTTACTTGAAAGTATAAAAGTGAAAACTTTGATGATGAAGTTAATACAAATCCACCTTTAAGAAAAGACCAGCAGCCCTTTTTGGCTATAACACTTCCTATGCAGTTGTAAGTTGTTTGATCAGTCTTTAAGCTTGCTCTTATATGAGATGAATCCGAGCCGTCGATCTTGACCCAACCTGTGTCAAATAAATTTTCGAGTAATTAATCTCACTCTGACTGTAAGATATGAAGCTTATGTGCACTAATTTAGGTCTTGAAATAATGGTTCTTCAATTGGTTTTATTAGTTAGTAAATACTCAAACTATTATCGTTTAATACACATTCCCACTTATGCTACTATGTTTTCGGAAAATTTATGGAACTTGATGAAGCATATTCGTATCATTAACATAACCAAAAAGTGCATATATTGAGGTAATTTAGAAGATAAATTTTATGCTATGCCAAACTTTTGGAATGTACTTCTGCAAGAAATCGTACTAAACTAAATCCAAATAAGGAATCGTTCTTTTATTGTCCCATTTTTTACTACGTCCCCAGTATTGTGCTCGAAAAAAAATATTGAAGAAAATAAAGAACTCAACTGGAGAAGCAGTAAATGGTGCCTTGAGTGAGATTTTGCAAAATAAAAACTGGCAAATAAGCTGCTTCTCCACGGTCATCAACTATGGACTTGACCACAGGAGATTCATCTTTCAGCACCCCTCCGCTGTATAGAGGCTCCTCTGGTTGCTCTTTGCACTACATATATATATGTATAAATTAAAAGTAAATCATGGTGCTTAACTGGGCTAGTAGCAGAAGTTTGAAAACAAAAAAAGAAGATTATTTCTCAGAAAAGGGAATACAGACCGTGAAAAAAATCTTTTCGTAAGCTTAGATCTTAAGTTAGTTATCTAAGTGCTCTCGTGGCGAAAACATTGTATTAGCAGGAAAAAGAAAAGTTTTTCGTTGATAATACATATGACAAGCTACAATTATTTCACTAATTATATGAATAACACCTTCATTTGTACTTGTGCGTTTTGTGCCTTAAGAGGAAATTGATATCATAATTTTTGTACCCACAGCTCCGGCAAAAAATCTTGAATATGCTATTGATATTCAAAATTTGAACGCGCTCTGAGCACATTGATATTCAAAAGAGACAAATTCATTGTGTGCTAATTTATTTACTCCTAACGTTACACTTAAATGTAGTATACTTTTGACCCAAATAATTCTGTGAATAAAATGTTCTTAGCTCAAAAATATTATTTTGCAGTATCTGATTTTTCGTTGAGTATTCATTTGAATGTGTGCATAGTATACGTAATGACAAGTGATGTGAAGTGAAAAGGGCACATCTTTGCTAAGAGCAATGCTCCCGCCGCATACAAAATCTATCAAAATCTATCTGATTTTCTTACATGCTGATTTGTCAAAGAGAATCTTAATTCTAATTATCAATAAACATATCTACGAGCCAATAACATTCAAATATTATACTTACCACATCAATGAGTAAGAAAATCAGGCAAATTTTATGGATTATTGACTGATAATATCATTTCTACTTTCTTAATTACCTTTGAGTAAGCAGTAGAATCATATAATGGCCCATCTGCAGGAAAAGAGAAAAACAAAAGAATTAGTGATAAATAATAAATATTTATAACTTGTAGCACTCATTGAAGGGAAATATTAGAGACATCGACTTTTTTTGATTGCAACTTTTAAGCAAATAATTATTTCAATTCGTACAATGGAAAAAAAATTGAATGGATTTATTTCAAACTTCTAGTTTTTATTTTTATTTATGATAAAACAGTTAAAAAGCTCAACTTAAAAGCTAAACAGCCAAATATCTTTCAACTTTTCAGCCAAAAATATTGAAAAGCTTAAATTTAAAATCCACTACCGAACATGCCAAGAGAGAAGAGAGATGGAAATACCATAAGAGGAAGCCGAAGAAGAGCCACAGAGAAGGCAGAGGAAAACACCGATCCAAAACAATAAAAAGCCCTCCATACTCTTTGTGTTTTTTGTATCATAAGCTCTTAGAAATATAAAACTAATACAACCACCATTGCAATATAAATGTAGCGAATAAAATTGGTTTTGTTCATCTATAATATTGTGCTCAACAAGAACCTATAAATAGAAGAGGCAAAAGGAGTGGGTGAGGTTTATCACAAGGGGAACAGTGTTAACTGGATGTACAGGCCTAAAAAGCTCCATACCTGTTTGGTAACAAAATGATCACATTAATTTCCAAAAAAAAAAAAACAAAATGGTCACATGTGATCCAAGACTAGCCTTATGGGCTTGTTTTGTTCCAATCTATCATTTTTTATTTTTTTTGGTTTAAAATTTAGACAGTATTCAGTTGCTTATCTGAATTTATTTATTATTTTATTCTAAATAAACTATAAATTTTAAATTATATACATTCAAATTTTTCCTGACCCACATGTTGAGGGATTTTCAAATAAGGAAGTCCTCTCAGTTACAGTTAACAGGAAACATATACTGATTTGGCGGTAAACTTTAAGCAAATGACAGTTCATTGGTTGCGTCTTTTAAATAAATTATTTAATTAATTTTTAATTTTGAAAAAAAATTGGATGTATTCAACCTAAAATTTATAATTTATTTAAGCCAAAATAAAAAATAAATATAGCTTAAAAATTAAATAATCAAACATTATTTAATTTTTAAGCTAAAAAATTAAAAATCTCCGATTTATAAGTTACAAACAAAATAATAAATAATTTCAACTTACCTCCAAATCTAGTTTAGTTTTCGAAGTGAAAAAGCAAAAACACTTAAATTTAAAAGATGCATCCAAACAAGTACATTCCAGTTCAAGTCGACCCCTCAAATATAGTTATTGTAAATAAAATTGCTAGAAAAAGACTATTCATTTATTCTCTCGTACATTTCCATAAATTTTTTACTTAATTGAGTGTAAGAGGCTTTTCAGTTAGCACAACCACCAAAATTTTCATGGAGCTTAGAAAGTAAGCTAGAAGCTTTAGGGTGAAGAGACAAGACCCCGTCTATATAAACAAGATACTTGACTGAAAATGATATCGGATCTTATTGGGAGTTCAGAAATAGGAAACTCGTTTTTACGCTCTTCAAGTTAACCTTTTTTCGTGGTTATGTGACAAAAATAAAAAAAAGAATGGAAATATGGATATGGAAAATAAAATGAAAGATATGAATACAACTCAAAACACATGAATGCAAGTAAACACGTGAATGCAAGTAATAAGAAAATAAAATGTGAATTGGAAAAAGATATGGCTTACAAAATTCATGTGCGATATTTTTATTTTTATTTTGTTTAGTAAACACAAGCTGCGACGATTTTTCATACCTAATTTTAGTGATGAAATTTTATTTTTAATTTGTCCAATTTGTTAGATTCAAATCTTTGTATGGCATGTCCTTGATTTTCCTAAGCTCTTATGAACCCCATAGTTTCAATTTTGAATTCTATTTTATTCGATTAGTCTTGGAAAAGTAACGGAATTGATTTCCTAACTTTTAGAGCGTAGCATATTGGTCCCTTTGTATATCTTTTTCTCTCATTAAAAATTCCAAAATGATTAAAATATGATACAGAATGAATATAAATGATCCTAAAAATGTAGTATATTATAAATCAGTGATGTAATTTTCGTCATTTGAAATGACACCTCGTCGTTTACAAAATCAATTTTGTTGCTTGGTAGTTGGTACTTGAAACTAGGACATTATTATTCTTTAATTAAAAAATTGCATTATTTTTAGTTCAAACCTTGACAAAAACACGTGTCCGCCCCTTGACCTGGCAGGCTTGACGAAGGAAATTGTTCCGAAACTTGAACCCCAAATTTATCACTCAACCCCAATTTGATTTTGAATTAATTGTTATATCATTTTATGAATTTTCGTTATACTAGGCAATATTTACAGCTATAATGGTTAAATATCTAATTCACTATTTAGGAACTAAAAATAAAAATAGGGTATAACAAAATTCTACCATCGCTAGTGGTAGTATAATCGTTTAAGTTAATGAAATAAAAGAAAGTTGTATTAATGCCTTGCATATTCTTGCTTTATTTACTGATCTTTTATTGTTGTTTCAATTCAATTATTGTAAAATTATTTCACTTGCCTTTTATTTTAGTAATTTTAGTATTTATTTATGATAATAACTCAAAAAGGGTATCTATTATCATTCCAATATTTTTTATGGGAGGTTTGGATCCTCCGACTCTATTTTTTTTCCCGATAGTTCCTATTATCTATTGAATTTCTCAAACAATAGGAGGGCGTATGTATCATGGTACAGTAACATAATTTAATTAATACCATCGGTAGCAAAACTATTACTCGTTTGATTGGTATACAGCTGTCAATCTTAAATTACCATATTAAATGGTACGATAATTGGTAATATTGATTTTTTTTTTATCACTAGCAGTGATGCTCAACCTTATACGTTTCGGGATTTGGAAGAGGTTAAAAAGAAAAAATGAATTAGCAAATTTTCATTTACAGCCACTGTATCTGTTTTAGTTTTAATTTAATGTGCTATTCCCTTTGCAGTTTTGGGCTGTTATTTTATTTACATGTAGATGGAACACTGGTGCTTGAGAGTTCAGTTGAGACCCCATAGAAAGTACTCGATAAATATATGTGTGTGTGTGTATATATATATATATTGCTAAGAAAAATGAAGTACAATAATGTCCGTGTCGACCCCATCGTGTGTCGCACCACATATTATTTCGTCTTCTGATATTTTAAATGTCAATCTCAACTAGTGAATTTTAGGAAAAGTGATAGCAATAAAAAATAAATTTATTCAGATCAAAGAACGGAAAGCAAAAAATAGGAAGTAATGATATTTAAAATACACTATTAGTCAGGTTTAATTGAAAAATACCTATAATTACAAATGTGGTTGTATATTTAAAATACAATACTGTTAGTAATAATGCAAATAGTATGAGCATTATTTTTAAGTAAAAATATTTTGCATGACGATTGTTTTATTTTTGTGAATTGCCTATTAGAGAACTTCCAGAAATCGAGTTTTTGTTAAAGTTTTGATAATGAAAATTTATACATGGATATTTAATCAAAACAAGTTGTCCTAGTATAATCGAGTTTTCAGACTTGAGAGATGTAGTTGGAGACCAACTAAAAGTCCATATTTCTGTTAAAAGGGTCCTTTCCTATTTTAAATAATCGATTGTTAGTTAATGAGTAATTTTTAGCGTGCATCAAATTACGTAACGAAGCTTTAAAATATAGAATAGGCAAAGTGATTTCCTAAACGTAAAGGATTAAATGTAATTACGTATATCATTTTTTTTCTCCCCATGAATTTCTACCACGTATTGTAGTCTTTCTCCATTCTCCCCATCAATCCCACCTGCTTACCTTGGTAGATAGATTGTTGCAAAATTGATTTGTTGCTTTTTTCTTTTTATTGAAATGTTATAATTTTAAGCCCGTTCAATTCATTTTTGCATCATATATATCATATTAAAGGGTGAAAAATATATTTTCATAAAATATTATAAATGCTTCTAGTAAAAATGGAAAAAGTATTTATATGGGGAGTAATGAAGATACAATTTTGAGATAATAAAATTTAATTAATGCTTGATTATCGAGGATTAATGTGTTTGTTGAGTATGAACAGATGCTTAAGTGGAAACATCATTGGAAATGAAGTTGCAAAGTACTTCTATGCCTTAGCAAGCCTCAAAGCAATGGAAATTTGAAAATGGAGAGGACTGTTGACAGTACCCTCTGGGGTGTTGACAAATCGAAAGCCAACAATCGATAGTTCCTATAGGTGTCGACATTCAAAGAGCTCCGGTGGTGATTTCATGTTTGAGGCCTGTTGATAACCAATAAAGGAGTGTCGAAAGCCAATTCAGTTTTAACTATAACGGTCATATTTTTTAAGGGTTAATTTCATTTCATTAGCCTAATAACGGCTAAATTAATTCAAATCACCATCAATGTCTAAAATAGAAGAGGAATGGCAGATTATTTACTTGGCCTATCTACCCCTAATCATTTTTAAGTAAGAAGAGTTCAAAAATCCACTTTCTACATTTTTGATCAATTGTTAAGCAATCAAGGCATATCAAGCTTAAATTTCTTAATTATTCATGTGTATTACTCTTCTCAAGAGGTCTAAATCATATTGTGATCATTCATACTTAAGGTAGACTGGAAAGTTGTAATCTTCATTTTTCAAATTTGTAAAAATTACTTATAGAAATTGATGGATTATCTTAAGGCCAAGATAAATTATTAGTACTCACGAAGCTAATCGGTGTAATTGTTAGTTTTGCTATCGGAACTTTAAGTCGTAACTTGAAGAAGTAGACGTAAGGGATCGAAATAATCTTTATCCGATTCACTATAAAAATAGTGTTTG
Source organism: Embelia ribes (assembly GCA_001753735.1). Classification (NCBI taxonomy): domain Eukaryota; kingdom Viridiplantae; phylum Streptophyta; class Magnoliopsida; order Ericales; family Primulaceae; genus Embelia; species Embelia ribes. Next base: position 16,035 of record MKEJ01054078.1, read on the forward strand.
CAATAACTTTTACCCTTAATCTCCTTTTTACTATTGATGATATTGTATACTCGTCATTTGTTGAATATTTTTGATTAATTACTTAATTTACTTGTTTTTAACAGAATCATTTTTATTTAGGAAAAAGTTTTTAAAACTCAAATTCAACCCCCTATCCCCTTTTGTGATTTGCCCAATAACCAACATAAATTTAATAATTTTGTATAAAAAATTATTTATAAATAATATTTGGTTTATCAATATTAATGTAACTTACATCCATTACTAATAAAAATAATGAGTAAGAAAGTATATATATAAAAAAAGACTAGCTATAAAGTAACTAATTTGAAGAATAGCTGAATAGAAGATGGTTAAAAACAAAAAGAAGGTATTTTGAGCTATTTATGTTAATATTGCCGACTAAACTTATGCAAATTCTCGTATATCCGACAAATTTTATTTTTACACATGAGTATTTACTTTTTGTGACCATGGATGATATAAATCAAAACTAAGTTTTTCTTTGTCACTTTGAAAGTTGTCTCGTATAGTTGGATATCACATTATGCTTATACAAAGTCGTTTTTTTTTTCTCACATACATTATAAATACAAAAAAATTAAGTATATAATTTTAATATTTAAAGATAATGAATAATAATTTTATTCTTATGTAAATTGAAACAAATATTATTGGCAAAATTATGTGTTTGATTTATACAAAATTTCAAATAAAATATATTGAAATGTAAAAATAGTATTTTAATATTATAGAGAATATG
>MKEJ01054080.1:0-12209 GCA_001753735.1 Embelia ribes
ACATAGGGGTACACACACAAACTCATGCTTATATTATTATTTTATATTGTACTTGTACCTTTCACAATGCTTAAACAACTCTAAGAGAAAATTGTCAAATTTCCCCAATTCACCTTCTTTTTCAACCCTAGGTTCAATCTATTTATCGAACTCAAATCAACTCGAACCTACAATTAAAAATAGTCTACTAAGCATGATGATAAGGAAAATAAACTTTAATTTCACATTCCTGCAAGGCATAGAAAATGAGGTAATGTCAACTAGCAAGACAAAGCTCATGACTTACCTAAAAATGCTCTCCATATTTCATTGTTCAAGTTTCTAGCCTTAGTTTTCCGATCGGGCCTCAGGAATTAGATGCTATAACCCTTATTCTTCCCAATTTTGTACCTCTCCCTTTGTCTCTCTCTATTTTTCTGATTTGGGAAAAAAATATATAGATGAATAGTGCTCCCTTCATAGCACTTTTAATCTAATACAAAGCCACAAGATCGATCCAATTACTGTTGGATCAATCGGTCTGACATTTTGGATCCATCAGACCTGCTGGAATTTTTGGTCTAAACACCTTAGGATGAAAACTTTCAAAAACATCCAAAATCACTCCTATATACTAATAGAAGTGTTCTTCCACCATCGAATTATTGTTTGAATGCTCGAATATCATTTTATGCGACTTTACGCATTTTCTGGCAAACCTGACACAACACCGCATTTACTCTTCTACACTTCATGTAATCTAACTCTTGAATCTTCTAACCACTTCATGACACTCTTATACTTCTCTAAAACACATGTCATGTTATCAAGTATTGCCACATACGCGTTAAACCTCACCACGATACTACATCTCGTAACTACACTATAAAGCAAATGTCTCTATATTTAGCCACATTTTATACTAATGCGACATGCTTTCTTCACATCTATACTTCTATAATCACATAGATACCGTGTACTATAGTATATGCGCTAACAACATAACATACAATGCCTCATAATCAATGCAACAACACCGTCCCGTAATCAACATACAATACCAACGCCTCGTAATCAACTCTAATGCTGCATTTTATACTAATGCAATATGTCAACAATAAATTAATAATAACATTATTTATTTAAAAATGAAAATTTTACATGGAATTTTCGGGATGTTATACATACCCCTACTCGTAGGGGATTCCAGCAGGGCCAGTCTTCGTGCTTATGCCATGCCTCAGGCACTGGATATAGCTAAGCCTTTAGTTGTACGAGGTATTTTACCATTTCTTTCTACTTAGGCTTATGTATTATTTGACACAAGTGCATCTCATTCATTTATTATATCTAGATTTGTTAGAATGCTAGATTTGTCCATTACACATTTGGGGGAGCCCATTTAATAATCCAGGGGAAGATATTATATATATGGACAGTATCTATCGAGGGCGCGAGATTTCTATTCCAAATCATATCTTTGAATATAGCTTCATTGTTTTCGATATGTCAGGGTTCAATGTTATTATCGATATAGACATGTTATCATACTATCATGCTATATTTGATTGTGAGCGTGGGCGAGTTACTATGAGAACTTCAAAGGGTATTTCGGTGGTATATCAGGGCCAGATTCTATTGAATTTCCCTATACTTATCATACTAGGTCTAGCCTATCCTTTCTTTTAGCTAGTCTTTCTTTTTCGGAGGAATTACATTCTGAGGTAGAGTACCCCTTCATCGTTTGCAACTTTCTCGATGTATTTCTAGATGATTTTAGTAGACTCCCTCCTTTGTGAGAAGTGGAATTTAAGATTGATCTTATTTCCAGTACTAAACCTATTTCAAAGGCACTATATCATTTGGCATCGAAAAAAATGGAGGAGTTGTGGGAACAAGTTAATGACTTGAAGTCGAATTGATTCATTAGGCTGAGTTCATCACCATGGGAAGCTCCAGCATTATTTGAACCAAATAAGGACGGATCAATGCAGATGTGCATTGATTACCGGAAGTTGAATCGGACAACTATTAAGAAAAATATATGTTGCCTAGGATTGATGACCTTTTCAATCAACTTCGGGGTTCGGGATTTTTCTCCAAGATCAATTTACGTACGGGGTATCATTAACTCAGAGTTCGGGAGACAAATATTAAGAAGATAACTTTTTGTACTCATTATAGCCACTTCGAGTTTCTTGCGATGCCCTTTGGTCTCAATAATACTCCCACTGCATTTATGGACCTAATGAATCAAGTATTCCATGAATATCTCAATTTTTTTTGTAGTGGTGTTCATCAATGGCATACTTATTTATTTACCATCAGAAGAGGCACATCGTGAATATCTTCGTATCATTTTGTCGACCCTTTGAGAACATCAACTTTATGCTAAGTTTTCTAAATGTGAATTTTGGCTACGGGAAGTTTATTTCCTTGGTCATGTTATATCAAAGGGTGGTATTTTGGTGGATCCTTCTAAGATTGAGACCGCTACCAATTGGGAACAACCGAAGTCTATTTTCGAGATTCATAACTTCTTAGGTATTGTAGGCTACCACCGTCATTTCATGAAGAATTTCTCACATTTAGTGGCTCCTTCGACAAAACTCACGCGAAAGGGTGTTAAGTTTGAATGGAGTCCCAAATGTGAAGAATCATTTCTCCGTTTGAAGGAGTTACTAACCTCAACTCCAATTCTGATTATTCTTGAATGGGGACTCAGGTATTTAGTGTACTATAATACATCTAAGGAGGGCCTAGGTTGTGTATTGATGCAGATTGGGAAAGTAGTTTCTTATGCTTCAAGGTAGTTGAGGATTCATTAGCAAAATTACTCAACATATGACTTGGAGCTTGGAGCTATAGTGTTCGCACTGAAGTATTGGCGACACTATTTTTATAGGAGAAATTCAAGTTGTATTCGGATCTGAAGTCCTTGAAGTATATATTCACTCAACGGGACTTGAACATGAGTTAAACGAGGTGGATGTAGTATCTCGAGCAATATAATTTCGATTTCGAATATCATCCCAAGAAAGAAAATATTGTTGCCGATGCATTGAGTTGCAAGACGCAGTATACTATTGCAAGCCTTGCAGTAGATGAGTGGGAGATATTCCGGGTACTAAATAAGTTCGGGTTAGAATTTGTGGAAGTGGAGGGTTAAACTACCTTGTTTGCTATTGTAGCTCAACCTACCTTAGTCACACGTGTGATTGAGGCACGACGTGTTGATGATGAATCGGATGCCTATCGAGTTTGTGTCCATAGTGACCATGGTCTTGACAGATAGACATATTCGGAGGATGGAGGTTTGCGATTTTAAAATCGCCTATTCGTGCCTAATATTATTCGTGATAAGGTTCTGCAAGAATCTCATCATTATCATTTGGTGTGCACCCCGGTGGCAAAAAAATGAATTATAATGTTTCACATCAATTCTGATGGCCCTGTATGAAGAAAGACGTGTCCGAATTCATAACACGATGCCTTACTTGTCAACAATTAAAGGCTGAGCACAAGCATTCAGGGGGATTGCTTCAACCATTGCCAGTTCTTTAGTGGAAGTGGGAACGAATAACAATGGATTTTGTTGTTGGTTTACTGAAGTGGAAGTGAGGAAATGACGTTATATGGGTTATCGTGGATTGTTTGATGAAATTTGCATATTTCCTTCCAATTAGTACTACTGATTCAGTTGAAAGACTTTCTCAGTTATACATTGATGAAATCATTCAGTTGCACAGGGTTTCGATATCGATTGTTTGGGATCAAAGTATACTATTCAAACTCTCGAAGACATACTCCTAGCATGCATCCTTGATTTATGAGGACAAGGGGAGAATCACCTCAGTTTGATCGAGTTCGCTTATAACAATAGTTATAATGCAACTATCGACATGGCTCTTTTTGAGGCCTTATATGGGAGACCTTGTCGCTCTCCTATATGTTGGGAGGAAATTGGTGATAGTGCATTGTTGGGCCCAAATTTAGTTTAGGAAATGGCCCAAAAGATGCAACTGATAAAATAGCGCTTGGAGACAGTCCGTAGTAGGCATAAGAGTTATGTTAATATTTGGATGTGGCCTTTAGAATTCAAGGTTGGGGATCATGTACTCCTGAAAGTTTCTCCTAAGAAGGATGTTATGCCTTTCGGGAAGAAAGGAAAACTTTTCCCTCGTTTCATAGGCCCATTCTTGATACTTGATAGAGTTGGAGATGAGACATATCATTTGGCCTTGCCACCACATCTATCGAGTGTTCACCCCGTATTTCATGTTTCGATGCTTCAAAAATACTTACTGGATCCCTTGCATATTCTTAATTTCGATGATCTACACATGGAAGAAGACATGTCTTATGAGCTTCTACCTATTTGAATCTTGGATTCAAAGGAACAAGTACTTCGTTGTCGTAGCATTTGGTTGGTAAAAGTACTTTGGAAGTATCATAATAGTGAAGAGGCAACTTGGGAGTGGGAGGACGAAATGTGCACCAAATATCTGAATTTTTCCGTGGATTATGGTACGTTCTTATTCTTATTCTTTTTTTTTTTTAACGTTGGTTTATGTTGTGTATCTTTCTAAATATGCTGCTGGGGTTTCACCTGTGCTTGTGTTCATTTCTTAATGTAATTAAATGTTCCAAAATATAATTAGGATCTCATCAAATGAGTTTTTAGTTTTGCTGGTAGTAGAAAAGAAGAATTACCTGCAGCTGGAAATCATATATGGGTTTGCTTTTTGCATCAGTTAATACGGTTTAGAATGGTTGGGAATTTATTCTCTATGCAATTTGAATAATGAAACACAATATTCCAAAATCAAACTGGCTAATGTTTTTGTTAAAGTTAGGTATATATATACAAGTTTCACAAATGTTTGTTGGGTAAGTATATATCTCTATGAAATTGAAGTGTATGGTGATCTACTCAAAGCATTTCTAAGCTAATATCACTGGTAATAATTTCTGTTTTTAGTCTTTCTTTAGTCTTACTAATTATGGTTTCTGGTAAATGTTTATGCTTTAGGAGAAACCCAATGAATAGCTTTTTTTCAAGATTTTTCTCATGAATGATTTTGAGTATTTTCTATCGTAGGAAGTAACGTTTCTTGTACCTTAAATATGATGACAAGCTGAAGAAGCATGTAGTTTTAAATCTGCAAGGTGGTGGTATGGAAGTAGTAGTAAGTACATGTTTTTAAGATTTTGAGTTCCTTATCAATGAATAAAATAGTTGCTTATATATTCTAGAGTAGGGAGATATTGTGGGCATTTGGGGTGCTCTAATTTCTTCAATTGATCTGTTGATTTCTGTCCTCCCTTGAAATCTCACATGCAAGTCCTAGAATCTCTGTACCATTTTGGTCTCTCTCTCTCTCTCTGTGTCTGTGTGCGTGTGTGGTGGTGCGTTGTGTGGTGGGGTGTGTGTGTCTTCTCCTTTTTGTCGCGAAGTTCATGTTTCACCCAGTCATTCAATCGTCTTTGAACTATTAATGATACTCACAGTAGTACGAATATCTCTATATTATGTGTCATGTATAATACTTTTTTTTCTTATTCAGGAGAAAAGATGATGGTAGAATATCGAACTCTGAGCAAGCCTGTTCAGAAGGTTCAGGAATAACTAAAGATGCTTCAGTTCCGTACGAGACATCTCTTGCCAGGACTGATGATAATGGAGAATTAGGTGGAAATGCCTCACGGAAGAGGAAGAGAAGGGGGCGGAAAGTTACTGTGCGAAATCAACATGCTGAAAAGGTATGTGAGTAACTGTCTTTTTTTAGTTGTTTGAGCATTACTAGAATCTTTTGACTCTTAAAGCTTCTTACATTGAGACTGCAGGTGTGAAATTATTTTTACTATGAAAATTTTTAATTTGATGATATCAAATGTTTTTTTAATGATAAAAAATTATAGTAAGACGACTTATATTTCTGCTGTTCTGAGCTTGTAATATTTTGATGAACAGCTTTTATTTTGTATCAAATTTCAGATCCACTTGTTGGTGACTTTAGTTTTGTTTCGGGTTATAGAATCTAGTAAGCTTCTTGGCGTGACTGTTGCTTTGTATGTTTAAGGTATTTTCCATGTATAATAGGTAAAACATTCAGAAAATCATCGGCTTAGTGTCTCAATATCTTGCTATTTATGAAAATAGTAAGGGAAAAGTTAGTCACTTTGCCATATTGTAATTTTTTCCCAAGTGAGATTTTTTTATGAAAAAATGCCGTTCTTGGTGTGTCTTGATCATGATGTTCCAATATAGACTTTTCTTAGGTTGAATTTGGAATTTTATCTACTATTGTCTGCAGGAAAGTTATTATGAGAAAGTGGAGCAACTTGCAAAGATCAAACAAAAGCAGGAAGATGATAAAGCAGCTGCATGCTTGCACTCCTTCAAGTATGTCTTTGACAAACTCAGATGTGCAGTTTTTATAGTTATCTTTACAAAAAAAATGTGCAGTTTTTGTAGTTGTAATTTTTTGACGAGGAATAGATAATTTAGGAAGGTCAAATGACAGAAATGGTAGTAGTCATTCTTCATTAAATAGTAATAGCTAAGTATTCCTTTTGATAATGATCTTAGTTATTTGTTTGATTTATTTCAGAGGTGGTGTTGGGGTCAATGAAAAGGTAAAAGTGCCCAATAGAATTGAAAAGATGGAAGCCCTCAAGTCAACAGTTTCAGTAGTAAAGGTACAGTTTAATTTTTGTTCTCATTTTGTCATTTACTTCTTTCTAATAGTTGGATGTTACTTTGTGCTTCAATTTTTATTTGTTTCTTCTATTGTAGCCCATCATTCCGTATGCAATATTTGATTTTGGCAAAGTAAACTAATGCATGGCATTTAACAATTCTAAAAAAGAAATAAAGATGTAGTTCTATATCATAATCATTCAAATATTGAAGTAAAGTGCACCTTAAATTTAGGAAAACTATAATATCAAAATCATTAGCTAAGTTAATTTTTAGTGAATTGTATGTATAATGTAACAATATTTTCTTCTTTATAAGTTTCAATTATTGGTCAGTTCGATTTCCTGATTAACCAAGATGTACTTTTTAATGAAATCGAGATATGTCAAAGAGTTCCTCAACTTTCAGGCTTAGGTTGCACCTTATCCACCAAAGAAGAAGTTGGTGTTTGCATTACCAATAGCACTGGTACTACACCGACTAAATAAATTAACGTTTCATGTGACTGTGTTGGTGGTTACATTTGCTTTTAATGCTAGGCCTTTTTAGGACACTTTGAAGAGTCTTACTCCAGTCAGTTTTTGGTACAGAACACAACATTGTAAAAAATTAAATTAGTCACAAAGATGTATCAAAGGAATTTCTCTACAACTTGAAAATATAAGCATAACAGGAAAAAAGAAGAAATAGGATTGGGGGATAGTTGTATATAATTTTTGTTACCCATGTAGTCGCCTTCTAATAAAGTGCCAAATAGGTACTTACAGTTTCATCTAGGCTGTATATAATTTTGAGAACTGTCACGCGACTATTCCCTGATTATGAGTCTTTCTGAAAATGGGACCTGAAGGATGTAATGCAAAGTACAGGGTAATAAGACATTCCTGGTTTCAATTTTTAACTCATGGATCTTGTAAAGTTGTTGCATATTACGTTTGTTTCAACAATTTGAACTTCCTACTATTTTAATTTTAACATCAAACCCGATATATATTCATGTTTATCTGGTTCACATCCTTTTCTATGTGTCTATCTTTCAAATTTTGGGACTATTAAGCTTCTCATACTCATTGCAAATGCATGATAGGTAAGGCAATCAGATGGTCAAGAAAATGTACCCCTCATCCATCCAGAACTTGTTCTCTGTGTAGAAGTTTATCATAACAAACGACCGTCTACAAAGGTCAGCTCAATTTCCCTTCTCACTTTTTCTTTGTGACAACTAAATATTTCCCTATTTAGCTTTTTACTTTTGCTAGATGTTCATCATAGTCAAACTATGTATGTGCATCTTGCATGACATTCTATTAATTATATGCTGGCTAATCTTGGGGAGAAGTAATTTTTCACTATTTCTTTGCTTTATAAAAATTGCTTGTCGACTTGTCTTTATTTTATAAAAATTGCTTGTCGACTTGTCTTTATTTTATAAAAATTGCTTGTCGACTTGCCTTTATTTTCCTAGTAATTTGCTCCTGTTGTGATTCAATATTGTATCTCTTAAAAAAGACTTGTTTTTATTGTGTATTGTAAAGGCTTGGAAATGAAGAACTCTCGCTTTCTTTTCACGACATCTATGTGTGTTGTCTGAAATGATCAACAATAGGCCTGATGTACGCAGCTTTACTCTAGAGAGGTGTTTTACAGAGTGCGAGTACTTGACCCCTTGGGAGCGGTGGGGGTATGACCTATGATCTTTTATTGATGAAGAAGAAACAATTTAATGATAGAAGAAAATAATAGGCAAAGTGCATTAACAATTTAGAGAAGAAATTGGGAGAGAAATTCAGTGTTTTTTATTATGATTTTATATCTTCCAGATAGATTCTCTATAATACTTCTACCTTTGCTTGATCTTTAAATGAAAATAAACCATGTTCTACTAGGTATCTAAATTAAACACTAATCAGATGTATCAAATTGTAACCAAACTAACTTATTTAAACTATAATTCTAGAACTTTGATAACATTCCTAAATTTATGGGTCTTCAATCTCCTCCATGTTCATCATTTACCACAGCTGAATAGTATTCTCCCATAGTGCAATAAGTGAGGCATCCAAAATTAAAACATGAATTGGTTCTTCATATATTTGGTTTGCATCAACATTGTGATCACTTTTTTCGTGCCCAAGGAGTCTTTGTCAAACGTGAATCACTAGTGTACACGCTAGAAGAATGGAAAAATAACCATGATACTGTGGTGGCTGTAATGACCTTAGGCATGGAATTTCCAATCTAATGTCATCTGTAGATAACAATTCCGGGAAAACAGAAGGCTCATTTTTATTATATCAAAAATCACATGTTCTTAGTTGAGTTGTTTTATTGAAATGCGTCTAATGTTGGAAACTTGTTTGTAGACTCAAGAATTCTTGGTGTTAGGGTGTCAACCTCTTAGTGACCTGAGGGACTGCATACGCTGCTCGACAGATGCGCTTATGATGAAGGCAGAGCAATATGATCATTCTGGATATTTTCTCATAGAGGTAAGTAAAAAGTCAATTTGCGAAAAAAAAAAAGACTTGTGGAAAAGAAATTGTTGATAATGACAAGGCAATGCATGGACTTTATTTTGAAGCAAACAACCAATTGCATTGAACTTACTTCCTTTGATATTATCTCAGAAGCATAAACTTATATCGTTTAGATGACAAAATATACTTTTTAATAGTACTTACTAGTGTTATGTTGAAAGTGAAAGAGGCAAGCATGTAGGTTGAAGTCATGAAAATGTTATAAACCAAATTGTTTTAAGAACAACATAAAAGTAAAATAGAGAAGAAAGAAAGTATTTTTTGCTTATAACCAAATTGTTTTAAGAACGTAAAAGTAAAAAGAAAATACTTTTTTTTTTTTTTGGTTATATAGAGACATTCAACATTCTTGGCTCAGTAAATATGTGTTTATCATCTTATGTGCAGGACGTGTTTTACAATGATCTAAGGAATCCCTCTGCAATTGACTACAGCAGACCTATATTTGATTGGCTTAGGAATTCCGATGATGAAGTCCGTAAAAAATGGCAGAGCATCATATCTGGTGACATGCAACCTAATCAAAAGCCAATTTTAGGTAGCGTATCAAATTCAAAATTACCTCGTTTTAAAGTTGCTGAAATGCACAAATTACGTTTCGGTGATTTGCAGCTTCGCCTTGGTGCTGGTTATACGTATTGTCATCAGGTGTGCACCTCTCTCTTTCTTTATCTCTCTGGTAGAAGAAGTTTGGTGTACATGTGGTTATGGATTTGTTCCCTTCTGTTTCTGGTACGAGATAAAGAATGTCTTTGGTGAATGTGTTCTAGGAAACTGGTCTAGTAATTAGTGAATATTTCTTGCAAAATTTACCCCAAAAAACAGACAGCAAGAACTGAGAATAATCCCTATTTTGGCCAGAATTAATTTGTTTAAAGAAATACATGGAAACTATTGTGTTTTTGTGAAGTATCATTTGCTTTAGTACTAAGATCAGTGAGAAGAGGTGAATAAGAATGGAATTGATAGCCTAAAATTCTAAAAAAACAACCTAACAGCCCTCTTACATTTGTGCAATATTTTTGTATTTTATGTGATGAACAGAATTAAATAGTCCATTTGCTTTTTGTTTTTCTTTTGTTTTATTTGTGCTGGCTTGTCTTTAGTTTGGTGTTCTTAGAGATACTTTTAGGAAAAATAAATAATTTATTTCAACACTGTTTTTCAGTGATTTAAAAAACAATAAATTTTGGAAATGCTTTAGAAATGTTTTGAGGAGGTTTTCTAGACCTTGATTTTATGCAAGCATAGAATGTGTACCAATTGTAACGATGCAATAGTTGTTTATATAAAAACTTATGAGTATTGATGTATATTGAAGTTGTTATTGGCTTATACCTTCGGTTTTTGTTCGAATAGCACCGCGAGATCTTATTACTCGTCTAATTTGTCCTTTATTTGCTTATCTGTGCAGGGAGATTGTAAGCATGTGGTGGTAATTAGAGACATGAGGTTGCTTCATCCTGAAGATGTTCAAAATAGAGCAGCTTATCCTATCTCCACCTACCAAGCCAAAACGCGGCCTCAAAAATGCTCGGTTTGCAAGATTTACAGAGCTCTAAAGATGACTGTGGATGATAAATGGGCCATGGAAAGCCCTTGCTATTTTTGCAAGAATTGTTATTACATGCTTCACTACGAAGGTGGGGCTTTGCTATATGACGAGTTCTCGGTGTATGATTATTTTCACGAGTAACTAAGTTGTTCAAACCTTAAGTTACTCTTATTTGTAGAGTTTCTATGTATATTGTGAAATACTCATAGGGTACAAGAAATGCCCTGCTATTTAGTAGGCTTAGAGTGGAAGTGTTTTGTTGTTTGTTTTAATTGTCTCCAAACAAACCATAGATCAATAACAAATTTGTTCAAGAGTTTTTAACAAATTTGTTTTGTTATTTTTAGTGTTTTTTTTTTTTTAAAAACATGAACAAAGGGTAAAGTTGTTTCCAAAATGTATACAATTTATCAGAAAAAATTTCCGGCAATATTACTTGCTTGTAAAGGGGTTTCAAGGTCATTGAAAGGGCTGTATTACTGTCATTTCCAATTTCGAAACTCTGTCTCCATGCATGATTCTCACTATGTTTTAGGATTTTTTTGGTTTATTATTTATGTTATTTTATGTTTTTGTTCTTTTGTTTTCTATAAGTCCATTTGTTGTGTGGATCTACTGTACGAGACTTCGTGTGTTTGAATGATTAATTTGCCAACATAGAAGACACGTCCTTGGTCTGGTTATTATTAGAGATATATCTGCTTTTAAAAACTAGTCTGAAGTGGACTCCTGCAAAAATTTAAGGTATAATGAGCTCTAAAATAACCCTAATATCTACCAATATCTAATATTTGAGTTATGTCTGAGGTTTAGATGTTTATACACTTGATCTTGATTATTGACCATAGAGTTAAATAGCAACTTATGTTTTATTTGTTTCATTGATGCCTAACATTGTTAGATACCGAGGGGAAAAAATCATGGAAAATTGGTACTTTTAGCTTTTTAATTTAGAGTCTATGTACTAATTTTCCATAAAGAAACGTTAATATCTTTTTATAGGTTAACAAATTGGATCTTATCAATATAATATCTTTATTCGGCACATTAATCAATGTAATCTCTTATTTAGACTGATTGTTCTAATGTATCTTGGACTCACATATGCGTGTTCACTCAATGTAATTGGAAGCTAACCCCTCAAATCTTGGATACGGATTTGAGATGGTAGCTTCCTTTTTGTGTGTGTGTGTGTATTTGGAAGGTATTCGCTCAGTTTTTTTCACAAATTCGAGGTATTTTCCTTGAATTGATATTGGTGGTGTTTAAAGCCTTAACTTGAATTTATGTAAGTTAGGTCATGCATGCCTCCATTGCTACTTATGAATTGCGGGTTTGTCCCGTTGAAAACAATCTCTTTGGAAACAGGCGTAAGGTTGCGTACATGATACCTTGTGCGCTGGATCGTCCATATTTGGAAGTTATTAATTTGAGT
>MKEJ01054084.1:0-18365 GCA_001753735.1 Embelia ribes
AGAGATAGAGAGAGAGATCATACCAGAGTGACGAAGAGAGATCAGAGTCGAGAATATAAAAGCAACTTCCGAGAGCAGAGATGAGAGACCGAGAAAGTAAGAGACAGGGAGAGTGAGATGAGATACAAAAAGAGACGGAGAGAGTGAGAGACGGAGGGGCTAGGCTTTTTTTTAAGACATCGGTTATTCGCCATTGCTAATGGCGAAGTATATAAAAAAAATTATTGTTCGTCATTAGCAATGACGAATTATCAAAATAAAATTACTACTTTTCGCCATTGCGAATGGCAAATAATAATTAAAAATAATAATATCATTTCGCCATTGTCAATGGCGAACTATAGATTTTTTGCTCTTCGTCATTAATAATGACGAATTAAATACTGGTAACCCATGTTGGAAAAATTGAAAGCTGATACCCCTATTGCATTATTTTGGGGTTCATAGATCCCAAAAAAGTGAAATAGTTTCAAACCAAACCTATTATTTGTAAACGAAGTAAATATTATTAGTAGTAGTAGTTTAATGCATTGCATGGCAAACTCTAGCAATCCCCAAGTTGGGCTCGTGACTCCGTCCCTCTCTACATGGTAAAATATTATAAAATGTTATAATAGTTTATAATATTGTAAAATATTATATATAGATTTTTCTATCAAGATATGAAAACTAGAAATTTTGCGAGGTAAAATTCGTGGATTCCTTCCGTATTAACCAATGATTTACAGTTAGAAAAGCAACAAAAACAATTCTGATTCAGTACAATACAATCTGATAAAGTGTGCACCAAAATTTTTAATTAGTTCTTTTTCTCTTCAAGATAATGTTTATGGAATTTCATTAAAAAGTTAGGGTATGTCAATGGCAAATTAACTGAACCCTTTTCATATGCTCGCTAAGCCCATCGAGAGCTCGATTCGTGTTTTTTCAATTGCAAAGTACTCGAGCCTAGCCGCGCTAAATATTTTTACTTAGCTTGTGACCAATGGAGGATAAAAAGACGTTGAATACTGTTGAGAAACACACCTAACCCGACCCACCATGGAGTGACGGAGTTAAGATTTTCAGTCAATAGCAAGGTTTAAAATAACGGTGAATATTGTTGTAATAGTAATAGTTGTGGTGTAACGATTTTGGGTATAATGACCGTTACATAACGGATGCGAAAATTGAAACCGCGAACGTTTTTTAGAAGGACTAGCATTTCTTTCTGAGTGAAGCCATGCAGTGGAAATTTCCCGATGTTGGGCCATGGCTTCTCCGAGCTGCCTCCCAGAATCGCCAATGCCACCAGGTTCCTGCAAAACAGATTGTTCAAAACTTTTGTCTAAACGAACACTGGATCCTTGAGGAAATGAAAAATTGTGGAGTTATTTGAGAACACAAAAACTGGAGCTATTTAACATAAGAGGTGGCTAAAACTGAAGTAAAAATATTTCTTTTTAACTTAAAGCTTTCAGATTTTTAAGCTTAAAAACACAAAACAACAAGAATAACATGCAATTGTTGGTCCACAGGTCTTTTTTAAAGAAATATTATACTTGTAACAACTTTCTTTGACGCAATTTTGCCTCCCTACTTTAGGAGTACTAGTTCTTTTGCTCATACTTTTCGTGTAGTTAATTTGGTAATAAACAGGTTAGATCCAACACTCTTGATAAAGAGGCCCAAACTAGGCACCTTAGTAGCAGAAATTGAACCCCTGCCTCGCCATTTAGTCTATGCTGAGAAGAATCATTAAAAGCCTTAGCCAGCTGATCGTCTAATTATTACAATCACAACTTAGAATTTTACAAGCAGTACTAAAGATGACTGTGAGTCAAGTTATACAGGGGTGTGATTCCATGAAAGCACGTCTGAGCTCAATTTATGGTCCAAAAATCATTATCATACAGTAAGTTGTTAAAAAAATCAAACACCAACTTTTCTATTAGTATCTATTTTTTTACATGTTTGTAGACTTTATACATTTTAGTTTGTTAATATTCAAACTAAAATGAACTAACTAGTGCCAGAAGAAGACGACACGAACAAGGGATCCAAACACGCATACAGGCCATGCATCCAAACAACTAGACGTTGTGGCTTCAACTTTTTTCCCCATTTCATAAAAAATCTGAAAACTGCGCTTTAAATGTAGTCTCAACCACTTCACATGGATGGACTCTTGTTTCCTTTTTTCTCTCAAAAAATTAGGATTCTAACTTACAAAAATGCCATTCCTTTTCATTGAGCTTTGATTTTATACATGTGAAATTTAGCTCGCCTCCGTCCAACTAGATCCAGGAACCTTGGGAAATCCCTTATCCTGCTTAAAATTTCCCTTTCTCAAACTCTTTGCATCGTCCCACCTCCCAGCTGAGGCATATATATTGGCAAGTAGAGATCGGTACCCCGTTGTATCAGCCTCCAACTCAAAGCAATGCTTGGCTGCAATTTCACCTAGCTCAACGTTATTGTGTATGTTACATGATAGAAGCAATGCTCCCCAAACACCTGCATGAGGTGGCATCGGCATGCTTCTTATTAACTTGTATGCTGCTTCTAGTTTTCCAGCCCGACCTAAAAGATCGACCATGACCCCGAAATGATCAGCCGAAGGTACAAGCCCGTGCTTTTGCATTGACATAAAACATTGATAACCTTCTTCTACCAAGCCAACATGGTTATAGGCGGTTAATATCCCAGTGTAGGTAACTAAATTTGGATAGATTTGGGAAGCCACCATCTCTTCGAATAATTTAATTGCATCTTTAGCCCTACCATTTATCCCACATCCCAAAATCATTGCTGTATAAGCAATCAAATCCTTCTTTCGCAAACCCTGGAACAGATGTTTCGCCTTATCAATGTTTCCACATTTTGCGTATAAGTCAATTAAAGCAGTAGCCAAATGATCATCCATTCGTATTCGGAGTTCACTCATTAGTGACTCAATCCGGGACCCAAAACTCAAATCTCCCAATTGAGAACAAGCGGATATAGCACTGGATAAGGTCATTTTATCTGGCTGAATATTTAAATCTCGCATGTTGTTGAATAGCTGAAGGGCCTCATTTGATCGGCTATTTTGCGAATAGCAAGCTATCATGGCATTGTACAAAAGTAGATCTTTCTCACCCACTTGGTCGAACAGGTCCTTAGCTGCCTCCACGTCACCACATCTCGAGTATCCAGATATCATAGAAATCCACGAAACATCATTTCTCCTTGGCATTGAATAAAAAATTCTACGAGCAAATTCGATTTTCCCACAATCTAAATATCCACTAATCATACCATTCCAGGAAGCTAAATTTTTCTTGGGCATCTGGCAAAATAATGCATACGCTTGCTCCATATCTCCTACTCTCCCATAACCTGATATCAGCGAATTCCACGAAATGACATCCTTAACCGGCATTTCATCAAACACCCTGTGAGCCATAGTTAATTCCCCCGCTTTCAAATACCCAGCGAGTATGGAATTCCAAGATACCACGTTTCTTTCAACCATTTCGTCAAACACCTTCCGTGCACTGTCCATTCTCCTCCGTTTCGAGTAGAAATCAACAACAGCCGTCGCGGCATAAACATCCCCACAGAACCCGTATTTAAAAACTTGGCCATGAATTGAAATCCCGCCGAAATCGTTGGCAATTTTAGCACATGATTTTAGAGCCGAAGATAAAGCAAACGTGGTTGGGCTCAACCCCACGCCGTGCATTTCGATGTATAAAGCGAAGGCTTCGGTGAACTGATTACGCTGGGAGAGGAATCTGATGGTGTTAGACCATGAATAGGCATTTGGGTTTTTCATATGGTGAAGGATTAGCTGTACATAATGAATGTTAGTTTGTGAACAACAGCCATTGCATTGGGAGGTGAGGATTTGGTGAATGAGTGAGGGCTCAAATTGGTGGCATAAATTTGTGACTAGTAACATTCCATGGATTTGCTTTGCTTGTTTGATGGTTGGAGATTTGCTGAAAAGGGCTTCTAGTTTTGAAACCAGCATTTGTGGGGAATGTGAAGAAGCTAGTGAAAATTGCTTTGCTTGTTTGATGGTTTAGATTACTATATTTTGGAGCTGCACATAGTATTAAACCAGCATGGTCCTTTAAGCCAGTCGCGGGCGAGGAGGGATACAAATAGATGTACCGATCAAGAACATAATTCGAGGGCTTCATGCTTGTATTAACTCAATTAAAGCAGAATTTTGTACAAAATGAGACCAGAATGAGAATATGGAATCTCAGATATATTAGCATTTACATTTTCCTTCTACAAATTAGTGCTTAATTCATACGATAAAGGTAAACGGAATCTCAAGGTATAAACACGCATATTTATCCAGTAAATAAAGTCCAAGTTGTGTTATGAGAAATTGGTGTGTATATATATATATATATATATATAATCTTAAAAAGTTGAAGAATATTTCAACAATTAAATCCCGCCCATTAATCAAAACAATGTCACCATGCAATAATTTCTCGTAACGACAAGGCAACCCAATATCTTTCTTATGACCACCAATACCAGTTTGCAGAAACATAGATCCCGGATATTAATCGAAACAATATCATGGCACAACAATTTCTTGTAGGAAAAAAGAAATGGCAAAACCCAATATTTTTCTTATGAACAACAAATTGTGATGAAAATACTATTAGCATTACATTTTCCTCTGACAAATCATTGCACAGTAAATGCGATGAAGGAAAACAGAATCTCAAGGTTTACAAATGAACTTATCCAGCATATAAAGTACAAGTTCTATAATTTGAAATTGGCAGAAATAACGATTGGCAATGACAAGTACCGACCACCTTTCAAGTAAATTACCCAGCTTTATACATCCTGTGTTTTATAAAAAAAATCCAAAACTGTTGAAGAACATCGAAACTCTACATCAATTAAAAAAATATATCAATTCAAAAGTAACTTTATCTGCCCATAGGTTCTAACTGAACTTCCATTCTTCCAGAAAGAACCGGCCCTTTTTCCGAAAAAGCACGGCTAGGACTCAAGAGATCAGTATCCTCCTCGCCGTTCCCCAATACCCAATTGCTCATTCCCGACATTCTATTCCTCATTCGCTTTCTTTCACGATATTCCAAATATATAACTATCATAACACCAATCAAAAACCAAAATATCAAAGCCAAGTTGAGCCCATGAACATTATCCCCACCATACCGATCCCCTAAATGCTTCATCCCACTAAAAAGGGCTGCTATCCCCACAACAATTGCACTTCTACCCACAATAACATGAAGGTACTCCCAAACAAGCCTTTTCGGGGTAACCTCCTCCCCATTCGCAGGCTTCGTGGGCCTCAAATACGCATTTACAGGTTGTATGCATGCAAGAGAAATAGCAGCCATTCCAAACTTGACATGTAAGGATGCAAAATAAAGACCCTGAAGCTCGGCCACAGCGAAAAGAAACCCTAGCAAGATGATAGCTAGTCCAGAATATTGCAAGTACATGTGGAGCTTGTACCATCCATCACCCTTAACATGCTTTAAATATCTCGCAGCTAAAATTCCCCCGGGGAGTAAAATCCCCCAAGCAAGGAACATCATAAACCCATGTACAGCTAAAACGGGGCGTAGATCTTCATCTGCCTCAGCTGAACCACGCATAAGAAGTACGCGTACGGGTCTACTGCTAGTTACAGAATGCATATTTATACCACTAAGATGATCCGCTGACCATCGGGCACCCATGGCCCATATGATTTTCAGAGGGGTAGTAGGGTCAATAATGTTTTTACACTCAGGCTTTTCTTTCTCAGTGCATGGTGGAATTAAAGCACGAGTGAACTCGAACGTAATTATGCCGTTTTCCGAAGTGCATCTTACGTATGTCAAATTCTCACTGGTCGGATGAATGCTCGAGGCATCCTGTCCATCAATCCAATAGGTGTTCACCTTCCCTCTGCCCTCATCGTCGACCCAAGCCACGTAAGCAAAGCTATTTATCATTCCACTACCGAACCCTATTGCTAGGTAACCACTTTTCTTCTCACCCCGCGCAGCAAAAGATATTGAATTTTCGGAAAGGGTCCAAAATAGAGTAACTTGTTGATCATCAAGAAATACACTATTATTATACATATCCGACAAACCCCCGTCCACCACTTGAACTTTCCAGCCCATCTTCTGTGTGAACGCTGAGTGATAATACACTTGATCCGGGGTGTTACGATCTGGTGCCCAAATTAACTCCATAGGGCTAGCTTGTACTCCTTCGGCTTCGGGCCCACCCGCATAAACAATTTCAGATTTATTTCTTAGGGTCGCGTTCCCACCAAGCGGGTCGGAAGTTACATAGAACGCTACATCATGGCCCGCTTGAATCGAGAACTTTACAGGAACCCCTCTTTCCACTTTCAACACCGGAGCCTCTTTCTTGTTTATGTAAATAACTTTCGAAGGATTCGGAGGATGGGTAATGTATCGCGGGACCTGAAGTAACAATAATTGCCGTCTTTCCATCTGCTGTAATGATGTCTTGATCCTCCTTATCTTCAGCATCTAATGGTCCCAAGCAATCATCGAAACGCTCCGAGACATTAAGTGACAGATGCCCAAAAGTGCCCCCATGGTTTTGTGGGAGGTAATAAGGATTAAGGCTATCGGGCGGCTTAATCAAACCTATGGACCAAATCACAGTCATGTTCTCGACGTGATTAACTGGCACATCATACTTCTTATCCCCCGACACTAGTGGCCTCTGATAACGCACAAACGACACCCCGTCTTTCCTATGCCCGTAAACCAACTTTGTATTATTCACCAAAACTGAATCCTCTGCTCCCTGGAAGAGAGTGTCGGGGCACACCCCATGGCCGTTTCCATCATCGTCTTTCACACACTCACTATACTTTGTTATAAAAAAATCGTCTGCAAACGGAGTACCATCCTCCTTAAACCCCGTCACTGCCACATCAGCACCAAGCATGAGGCTTGATGCCGCCGACTTTGGGTCGGCCCACCCAAACGCCATATAATTCTGAACCCCCACAGCAGCCTCTAATCCAATATCAATCACACCCTCCTCTTTCAAACTCCACCTAACCCTATAATTCTCCATCAACGTTTTACAATTCTCAAACATCGTCAGTTCCTCAAAACCCATCGAATTCGTTGAATTACTAGACAAATCACCCAAAAACACGTGCCCAAAATCCGACGCTGTCAGAACATCCCACACGGCCAAAACCCCAACCCTATCCCAAGTCACATTCTCAGCCAAATTCACAACTAGGGTTTCATTCCTATAAGTCCTATTCAACTTCATATCAGACAACAAAAAACCATTAGTTAAATTTACAAAATCGTCTCCCGCAGCGGCCCACCAGTGGACATCGGACCCTGAGAGCATGTCGAATCGGCTGACTCGAAACGAGCATCCGTCAATCGGGTCCAGGATGCCTCGGAGCTGGTGCTGAAGCATTTTTAGCTCCGATTCGGGTTTTAGAAACGATGTAGCGTTGGTTTCGGAGCAGTTTCGACCCGGATCCGAATAGGAGTAATTGAAGAGGAGACCTAAAAAGAGAAAAAAGCCTACAATTTTCGCCATAGGAGGCGAAGATCTGATCGGGATGTAGAGAGATCGATTGGGATTTAATTTGTGTGTGATCTGAGAAACCAAATTGGAGAGAGATGGAGAGAGAGAAGGAGTACCTGCTGGTCGGTGATCGCCGAGCGGGAAGGGAGAGAGAGCGCGTCGTCGTTGGGGGCTGAAAGTGGGCTTTCTACTTTACGGTTTATGGTGGGAGTATTTGGGCCGAATTTAAACTTTCTTTCTGGACCGACCCGACCGGACCCAACCAGATCTGGTAGGATAAAAGTGCAGGTATTTTCGGATTGGATTGGGTTACATATAAATAGTTGAAAAAAATGGTGAAGAGTGTATATTTTATTAGAGGGTCAAATACAAACTCTCGATAGCTAATTGTTTAATCTAGAGAGTCGGAATACTATATCCCGAGCTTTAGTTTTTCTAATCCTCTCCTTTGCCTTTCACTTCTATCATTTGCTCGAAGGTTCTTGTCCGAACTTGTTCCTTGTAAGCAGAAGATTTTTCCTGATGCCCTCTTCTAGTACCGGAAAGTGTGGACAGTGGAGTTGCCTACAAATTCTCTAATGCTTCAGTAAGTAAGAATCTAAATAAATATATGGTAATTAAGTCAATAAATGTTGTATTAATTGAGTATTAAATGTAGAAAGGGAATTTCATCACATGTCTTTTCAGTTGACAAGAATCAATATTTTTAGTCCACCCGTCTCATTTTAATAGATTTGTATTCTTTTTTAATTATTCCCAATATATAATCAGTTTTTATTATAGAAAAATAGTTGAAAAGTTACTTTATTGTAGTCATTTAATTACTTCATCCATTACAAATTGTGCAAAATGATAGTATTAATTAGGGGTATGGTAAGAAAGAGAATAAAAAAATTTTGGGTTTTAACAATATTAATTAATCTTTCTTAATACTTGTAAAAAAAGAGATGAAGCGAATAGTACATAGTATATTACAGTTGTCAAATGATATTATCCCGCTAATTGAAGTGTGAAGCTAATAGATTGATTTAATTACAACATTAGTCCACTGGCTCTATTGTATGTGCAAATACATACTTATTAATTTCTTCCCAACTGCCTCGAGTGTTTTCTCAATTTAATCGACCCGAGGGAGATCTAGTTGTGGAGTAAATTTGTAGCTTCGGATGAGAAAGATTTAATTCAAGGGAAAGAATGTCGTTTTGTCCCAAAAAGAGGCTCAGGTTTGAGGTTCGAACCTTAGATTTTTAGCCTCAAGTTTTGTGTTGAGAGTTCTCATCCTTCAGATATTCATTTTCTACTTCTGGTCATTTTAAAACTCGGACCTTGACTTCTAGCCCTTACTTTGGGCTTTGGCCGGACCTAGGGGGCAAATTTTTTGAGATAAATATTTTTTCTCAACCATCTTATCATAGTCATTCAATGCTTTGGGAGATGAAAAGACTAATTAAATGAACCTGTCAGCCATAGGCGGTTGTATGTTCAGTGCTCGCTTTCCAATGGTCGCACAACATTTATTACTATAGACATGTTTTTTCATCTTTCTCTAGTTTGCTTATAAATTGAAATCATAGTAGGGTTCAACATCATCCATTACTACATCCAATTTTGCATAGAAAGAAAATCATATGCATTAGTCAATAATACACACACACACACACATACACACACACACACAAACACACACACACACACACACAACAGAAAACAATAAGGCAGAAAAGGTCTTGCTTGCTTAGGGGTGTTACTAGCAAGTCTTCTATGTTATGCATGCTGAGTAACTTTTTACTTTGATTCACCCAGGTACTTTGGATATCTGATAATGGCATTCCAGATCTTGGAGGCATCAGTGAAGTGGAGTCATGTTTTGTTGATGAGGTAATTCTTTGGGAATGAGCTGATTTCATGACTTTCAGTAATGCTGCTTTTCTAACATATGCTCTACATAATAGGTCAACCAACCGGTACTTACTTATCCTGGAGCATACAGAAAAGTTACTGTAGAGTTAAAGGTGCAGGATCTTATGTTGTTTTCAGCTTCCATTTTTTTCTCGTGTCGATAAGCATTTTCTGGTGTCTGAACATTTTTTACATCATTCATTACTTGTGCAGATCCACCACCTTGCTGTTAATGCTCTTCTAAAAAGCAACCTCATTAATGAATTGGAAGGAGGTGCTCTCTTTGGATTCGAGCAGGATTTGAATTCTGGAGTGCATGGTTCCAATGAACAACATTGCTTTGATGAACTTACCTCTTGTGCACCGGCATTTCGTGTTCTCAAACAGTTGATTCAAAGATGCCTTGCAGATGCTGTTACATCTGGAAATGTTTACGCTGATGCTATACTGCAGCACTTGTATCGTTGGCTTTGCAGGTTTTCATGAGTTCAATTGTTACAACTTTCATGTTCTATTTTCATTTAATTGACCAATAATTTTAAATGCAGCCCACTGTCAAAACTTCATGATCCAGCACTTCACCGGATGCTTCATAAGGTACAGTTTATTAATAAATGCATAAAAATAAGCATTAGAAGTGCAATTATAAAGATAAAATTGCAGAAAAATTTTGGCAGTTGATAAGCATTTGCACTCCATTCTTCTCTCTCTCAATGTTAGTTTAGCTGTTGCTACTTTTCGGTTTATAGTTTCCCATACGTTTTGTTTTCCTTGGATTCTGGTAGAGCTTGGGTTCCCTTTTCTCACATTCTTGTTTCTCTTTAGATAAAAAACCTGCAATTGTCACCCTCAGGTAGACATAACAGTGAGATAAATGATATGGTTAGATGGCCTTCCTGCATTGGTCATGAGTCATGACCAAGGTGATTTCATTTCTTACAACTGTTTTGTTTTCGGCAGGTCATGCAAAAGGTCTTCGCTCTATTGTTGGCTGAGTTTCGCAAGTTGGGAGCCACAATCGTATTTGCCAACTTTTCAAAACTTATCATAGACACAGGGAAATCAGACTTATCATCAGCCAAAGCCTACTGTGATAGTTTACTGAAAACTCTGCAAACTAGGTTTTTTTTTTAATTTTTTTTTCTAGGAGTTAACATCAAGAAATTAAAAGTTTTGTTTCTTGTTCAACTAATTTCTTGGTTTCTGGTTACAGAGATCTTTTTGAGTGGATGGAGCTTGAGCCACAGCAGTTCTGGCATTCTTTGTTGTTTATGGATCAGGTTTGCATCATGGTTTCTTTGGTTCTCTCCTTTGTTTTCTTTTCCATCCTTTTTTAATATATCAATGTTACTGAAATTTTATCTTATAAAATCAGTTTCCACCCTGGAGGAAGTGTATGTTCTTTTAATGTATGAACATCGTTATTGAGTTTAAAATATTTTTTCTTGTGAAATGTGCAGATGATCTAAAACTTTAAAATAGCATGCTTGAATGCCAAATCAACTTGATATGGAGTGGGAACATTAAAGAACAAAAAACACATCAAATCTTGTCAGTTTAGAAAATTTACAAAACTTTTATGGCATTTATCTTTAGAAACAGACTTCATTTTGGGACATCCCAAAATGGAAAGAGGGATAAAAATTTGGGATGGAATATATCAAACAAAGTTATGAAGTCTGACAACAGATTCAGCTTTCAGGATTACGGTCCAGTGCTTGAAACTATGTTCTTGGTTCTGAATATTTTGTTTAATAATGTTTTACTGTTTTTTGTTTTTTAAATTTTTGCTTCAGTACAACTATGGTGGAATCCAAGCTAGGACTAAAGGTGATTTATTAGAAGATACTTCTGAATTAGAACATGGATGTGTGGATACTGAATCTCAAGTGGATATTGTTTCAAGTTGGAATATAGCAGAAAATTTACCGAAAGCAACTCAGGTTAGATATCCCAACTTTGTGACAATGAAGTTGAATCATCAAACCACAAGCTTTGTTTGTATCTTTATTTTGACCACTTTTTGTGATGGTTCTACAGGATCACTTCATTTTGATAGTCTCAGAGTATATGTATATCCCATGGAAATATGCACGAGAACAAGATGCCATTAGAGCATCGATGAGCGCTGGAAACTTATGCACTCCATCTATAACTGCTGGAGCTGCTGAATCTTTCGAGTTATTTATGACCGAATATCTTAGAGAGCAGGTTTGGAGTAGGAATTAGTTACCAAAGTATGCACAAGTGGACTACTATTTTCATTAGTTTTTAACACCATGTTACTTTGGCACTGTTCATTTTTTTTTTTTGCAGATCAGTTCTTACTTTGCTGATAAGCTTCTAAGAATTGTCCGTGATACCATTCTTCATATGAAGGGAGCGAGTAAGTCTAGTGCTGACGAACATACAGCGCAAGGTAATCCTTATATGAATAATAACCATATAGCGGATCCTGCACTGGAGTTCATCAAGCATACTTGTGCTGTTCTTGCTCTTGACCAAAATGTTCAGCATGATATTATGGTATGTGGTGTTCCTGAAAAAAAAAAAGCTTCTATGCAAGTATTCATGAATTTCACATTCTTTTCCTGTGCACCATTCTCTTGTACTCAGCAAGTGATGCAATTTAATGTTTTCTATTGCTTGACAATTTCTTTAACGATTGTAATCAATGTCTGGGTAGTACTCCTGTGCATAGAACTGGTATGTTAGTACAAATAGGTAATAATTGAATTTTTAGTCCTTTCCTGCTTTAATATTTTGGGACACTTTTGTAGATGTTCTGGAATCAGCATCTCTGTTGGCAGACAATAACTTTTGCTTACATTTGGTGTCCCTACTCCTAGACCCTGAAAAGCAATGGGATCTTTCACGGGATCACCCCCCATTTTTTCTTTCTTCTTAACATGTTATGCAGGAAGTTAATGTTTCTGTTTCTATTTTGTTTTGAGACAGCTAAGTTTCTATTGACAATATGATCTTAGATCAAAAACTTTGTTTTGTTTTCAGATACTCAGTGATGTTCTTGTTCCCTAAGTGCAGATAATGAGAAGGAATCTATTAAAATATGTTCGTGTCAGGGAATTTGCCCCAGAAGCAGAGTTTCAAGATTGCTACTCGTCTTTCACTTTACCAAATGTTATTTGCAGGTAACCACAAATAATCCTATCTATTATTAATTGACGAAATGAAGAAATCTCTTAAAATACCGATAACGGATAATCAACAGTTGGTGGCAAAATCCAATTCATACAAAACAAAAAAAACTGTTGATTGACTTACCAACATTTCGTTTTAGGTCCCGTTCATACCCTTTAACAGATTCCGTTTATTTTTGTGTGCGGGATTCCGTTTATTTTTGTGTGCGGAATCTGTCAAAATGCCGTCAGTGTGCAAAATTTTTGCCACGTTGCTGGGGTATTTTGGTCTTTTTGTACCTATTAACCTCAAAAGCTCCTTTGCGTGCCCAATGATATCTTTATAGCAAAGAGAGAGATTCAAAGAGAGGAATAGCAACAGGGAGGCACACTCTCAATTCCTTTCCCCCTATCCTCAAATTTCTTTCTTTGATATAAAGATCTCACGGTGCAGGCAAAGTGACTTCTGAAATTGATAGGTGCGAAAAGACCAAAATATCCTGTGGCGTGACAAAAATGGCACGCTAACGAATTCCATACAAAATGGACGGAATCTGCTACATAAGTATTAAAGGACGTAAGAACGAAAGGTTGTTGAATCAATCTGATATTTTTTTTTTTGGTTGGTGTCTGAACTGAATTTTGCCCTAAAGTTGGTGTACCAACTGTTGGTTACACCTACCCAGTTCCAAGTTTAGTTTTGGTTTCGTATGAATGAATTTCTCCTTTAATAGAGAGCACAGTACAAGGGGCTGTAAAAGTTTGAATTGGTAGACCATAAGCATTTAGGCAGACAGTAAAACACTACCAAACAGGCATGTTTTTGTTGAATACAAAGTTCATTTTGAAGATTTCTTGAACTTTCTCAGTCATTGGCCAATTCAATATTTTGAATTTTTTTGGCGGCGCTGTTGTTAGGTCATTCACAAATTTTGCATATTTGTGAGCAAAATCAGTACTATGTTTGTAGCTTTTTATATTTTCTTGTTTGTGGTGGAGGTGCTCTTATTGTAGTTGTATCTGCTTATGTAATGCACGTAAATGTTAAACCTAGCTGCTAATTCAGTTGTACCTTCCAGCTACTGTAACGACTGCAGAGACTTGGACTTATGTCGTGATAGAACTCTATTGGCTCAGGAGTGGCACTGTGCTGTACCGCAATGTGGACAACCCTATGAGCGTGAGGTTGTGGAGAATTCACTTTTACAGGTAGTACGACAAAGAGAACGTCTATACCATCTTCAGGACCTCTTGTGCTTAAAGTGCCACCAGGTTAAAGCAGCTCATTTGTCCCAGCATTGCAGTTGTGCTGGATCTTTTACTTGCAAGGAAAATGAATCTGAGTTCCGCAACAAAATGCAGGTTTTCTTGAATATAGCTGTTCATCAGAAATTCCCGTTGCTTCAAGAATGTACCTCGTGGATTTTAGAAATCAAATGAATTAGAAAGGACGCATCATGTGGACATACTCGGATCAATGTTGTAAGGTTGTTTTCAGAGGTGATAGAGGTTCTGTATCATGGACAATGGGATGATAAAACATTGGGGAAACCCAAAGGTCCTGTCAATTCTGCAGATACCTTCTTAACTGTTGTATCAATACAAGAGACTGACTAATTTATTGAAAGCTCAAAATTACCTGATGGGTTTGTTGTTTTTGTTTCCTTTATCCTGTTTTGGGATGGGGTTTTTCATATTTGTAGTGTCAATAATTTTCTTTTCTCAAACTTTCTATAACTTCTTTAAATTTATGATTTAAATTATTGCATGATATGGGAGCATGGGACTGATCTCCCTATGACAGTACATTTTTTTTTTGCGGTGGCCTCCTATACTTGAAACAATTCAATGTTTGCTTAAGAAAATGTGTTACAAGAGCGTTCTCAATAAGCTGTCCGTTGCAAGCAATTTTAACTTGCACGACCATAAAACTTTTTATACGTTTAACTGTGTTAATTGTTGCTTATTTAAAAAGCATGTTTGCTAATTATTATCTTGACATTATCACCTTATGCAGGTCTGAAGCTTCAATAATAGTTCTACTCTAAATCATGGTTATTATGTGTCGTGCTATTGCAAGTTTATATATATTTGATTGATTGCAACACGGGAAAGGACTGATTTAAATGGATTGTTGGAAAACTGAGTCTAGGGCTTTGAAGTCTTGCGGGAGGAAATAAGCATGTGGAAGTAGCTCCATTACGCTTTCGGAGTCCGCTAACTTCTCAATTTTTAATAGATGTTGTAGTGTAACTGTAGGACAATCCGCTTACTATTATGGTCAGTCCATCGAACAACTCATTATATCGCAACGGCTATGAAAAAAAGTACTAGTTTTCCCCCCATATAAATACTTCACTCTTCACTTCATTTACCACAAACAACAATATATTACTAATTATCAATACTTTTATTTTAAAAGGTCTCAAAATCATTTTTTTTTAAAAAAATTGGATTTTGTTTATCAAAATTCAATCATCTCAGCTACACTCATTCTCCTTTGGGTTATTTCATCTAAGGGTGTGCAAAAATTCAAGTACCCAATCTTAATTACCCAAAATTCGGATAATTTGGGTTCGGGTAATTCAGATAATTACTCGAAACACCCAAATAAGAAACGACATCGTTTAATATATATAATTCGGATTTGGTTCAAGTAATTTGGAAAATGTCGTTTCATATATTATTTATATTTGTTGAATAAACAATAGAAGAAAAAATGTAAATAGACAATATTACAGACGCATAGGTTTGGAAAATTGAGTGCTTACCAATTGGTCTGCCTCAACCTCTATTTATATAGGAACAATACACATGTGGGAAATCTAGAAGATTTCCTAAATAATGTAATTATATAAATGCAATATCCTAAATATCTCATAACATAAATATGAAATATTCTCTAACATTTCCCCTCAAGCTGGAGCATATATATCATATGTTCCAAGTTTATTACAAATAAACTTAACATGAGATCTACCTAATGCCTTAGTGAATAAATTTGCGAGTTAGTCTTCTAACTTAACATGCTTCGTTGTAATCATATTTTCCAAAACCTTTTCTCGAACAAAATGACAATCAACTTCGATATGTTTGGTTCTCTCATGAAATACTGGATGATTATCACACAATAAATCCATACTCCGACATTGTTGAAATCAAGTTCTTCCAAAATATGATTCAACCAATCAATTCACACAAGGTATGAGCCATGACTCTATACTAGGATTCGACACTAAACTTTTCGACAGCGTTCTGCTTCTTACTCTTACATGAAACAAGATTTCTACCGACAAATACACAATACCCTATAGTTGACCTCCAATCATATGGAGAGCCAGGCCAATCTACATCAGTGTACCCTTGAATATGGGTGTGGTCATGATTCTTGTATGACAATCCCTTTCCTGGTGCTCCTTTGAGATACCGTAATATTCGTATGACTGCTTCCCAATGACTTGTCCTCAGATAGGACATGAATTGGCTTACAACACTAGTAGCAAATGAAATATATGACCTTGTAGCTATTAAATAATTCAACTTCTCAACTAATCTCCGATATATTTCCGGCCCCTCTAATAACTGTTCTTAATCATGAGCTCAATATTAGGATCCATAGGGGAGTCAAAGGGTTTAGTTTCCAATATTCATATCCCTGACAATAAATCCAAAGCATATTTTCTTTGTGACAATGAAATTCTTAAAGGGGAACGAGCAACTTCAATACCAAGGAAATATTTTAGGATACTAAGATCCTTCGTGTGGAATTGTTGTTGCAAGAACATTTTCAACTTCTCAATTCCAACACGATCATCACCAGTAATAACAATATCATCCACATATACCAATAACACAATCCTACCAGTAGGAGTGTGTTGACAAAAGACAGAGTGATCAACCCCACATTGTCGTAAGCCAAACTTTATAACTACCTCATTGAACCTTCCAAACCATGCACGTGGAGACTGTTTTATACCATATAACGCGTTCTTTAAATGGCAACCATATACCCCTTGAGCAACAAACCCTGGTGGTTGCTCCAAGTATACCTTTTCGTGCATATCTTCATAAAGAAAAGCATTTTTTATATCAAGCTGATGCAACGGCCATGAGCAAGAAACTAGCAAAGAGATAATCAGATGAACTGATATAAGCTTGGCAATCGGGGAAAACGTCTCCATATAATCCATACCATAGACCTATGTATATCCTTTAGCAACCAGACGGGCTTTAAGCTTGTCAATCGTATCATCAGAGTTAAACTTCACTATATACACCCAACGACAACCAACAATTGTTTTACCTCTAGGAAAGGTAACAAGTGTCCAATTACCATTAGACCGAAGAGCAGACATCTCTTCTTCCATTGCCGTTCGCCACCCAGAATGGGACAAAGCTTCAGAAATAGATTTAGGAACAAAAACACATGATAACAAGGTAACGAATGAAGCATATGTGGGAGATAAATAATCATAGGTAACGAAATTAGAGATCGGGTGTTGTGTGCAAGTACGTTTACCTTCACAAGGAGCAATAGGAAGGGTGTTATCGACATATGGTGATGAACCTGCGAGCACTGGAGACGATGAAAGGGGCATCATTCGTGGGTGGTGACGAACCTGAAAACACTGAGGCGATAGCAGAGTACTCAAATCATTGGAAGGAGGAGGTTCAACGACTAGGCCCCGTGGATGACGAATGTACACCTGTAAGTTTGGGTAAGAAAGGCGACTTGAAGGACGAGGAGGAGGTGAAACCTCCAGGAGAAACTCAGTTATGGGTCAGGACAAGGCTATGGGAGGCACAACTGGGAGTGGAAGAACATCATTAATAGTAGTGGAGGTGTGGACATCATTGAAATACGGTGTAAAATAAAAAAAAAGTAACATCAGCAGCAGTAAAGAACTTATATAAAGTGGGACTATAACACCGATAACCTTTATGAGTTCTAGAATAACCAAGAAAGACACATTTTATGGCTCGTAGGTCTAACTTATCAGTTCCATAAGAGAGCTGATGAACAAAACAAATACACCCAAAAATATGAGGTGGTAGATAAAATGGAGGGACTTGGGGAAATAAGAGCAAATGTAGTGTTTGACCCTGAACAACAAACGATGGCATGTGATTAATTAGAAAACTTGCAGCAAGGACAACATCGCTCCAAAAACTTTTAGGGACATTCATTTTAAACATTGAACACCAAGCCATTTCAATTAAGTGCTGATTTTTTCTTTCGGAAACTCCATTTTGTTGAGGAGTATGTGAACATGAAGATTGGTGAATAATGCAACAGAAGTCATAAACTCATTGAATGGATTTTTAAAGTACTTCTTAGTGTATCACTAAGCAGTATACGGATAGATAAATTAAATTGAGTTCATATTTCAGCATAAAATGAAAGAAAAATAGATAACAATTCAGAAAAAAAAAATTCATTAAATAAAGCCAAGTGGTTTTGGAACAATCATCTACAAACGTAACAAATAATCGAAATCCCAACTTGGAAACGACACGACTTAGACCCCCAACATCAGAATGAACAAGCATGAATGGACCGGCTCCTCTTTTATTAACATGGGGAGCGAAAGAGATACAATAATGCTTTTCTAATTGACATGATTCACAATTTAAGGACTTAACATGACATAAATAAGGTATAGACTATTTTAACTTATCTAATGAAGGATGACCCGGGCAATAGAGAATTTCTAACAGTAAGGAAACAACATTACAAACGGCTGAACGAAATGAACACTCGTCAAA
>MKEJ01054085.1:0-11465 GCA_001753735.1 Embelia ribes
CGATACGAAACGATACGATATAGAAAAATATAAAAAACGCTATGTGAATGAAATACTATATGACAATCTTGATGCTCATCAATCAATTCTGTTGATTTGTAATATATGCAAGTGTTTTAGGTGGGTCTTGTACTTGAGAGGAAATTTGAAGGGAAAGCATCCAATCTCGTTAACTCGAGTGGAAAATCTGCAGCAAAACTTGTAGAACTTCTTACGAGTAACTTTCCTGGTACATTTTCGGTCTACACAACACAGTTTTAACATCTATTTCCTGACATACAACTTATTTGAGTAGGTTTCTCATATAGTGTGACACTGAGATAGACTCTAATTATGTCGAATCCTGTAGGGTTTCGAGACCACTCCATATACAAAGGCCACCAGATATTCCTATATAAAAGAGCTCAGATATTTGTGGGAGATTTGTGGGGTGCATTTAAGGGAAAAGGCTATGGAGAGTTTGACGATATTGGTGCGATTACCATGTTTGCTGACTATATTGTACCTGCGGTGCTTCAACAGCTTGGTGTACTGAGATATAGTGTATCTCTGGCTGAAAAAATTGAAGCTAACTATGAAATAGGTTCAGGTAGTGAGGAAGAAGTTGAACTACGAGCATGCTCGGTACATGCTATAGAGAAAATGAGGGAGCTGATGAGGAAAAAATCTGGAAAAACGGTATGTTTTCTCCATCTCTTTAGATGGAGTTTGTTTCATTCTTTTTATGTGGCATACAATTTCTAGACTTTCTACTGATAAAAGTAAAGTAAGTGGAAGAATAACGCTCAAAGAATGTCACTCAAGAAAAAGAAAGGGATATGCTCGAAGTGTATGGATAAGAACAAGTAGTTAAGCGTATCTGTCTTGTTTCTTCTTATTGTTTTTTGTACTAAATTCTTTTCATTTTGGAGCTTAAAGTACTCCAAGCCAATGGCTCTTTTCCCCCTTGGTCTTCAACTCTCTGATCATACTTTCTTTTGTCTTATACATTTTTTCTAGGTTTTGAGCATTGAGTTGGATCTTTGNNCCAGTGCCCATCGCTCCAACACCATCGGACCCTCTCTATATATTACTGACTAGCTCACGTGCTTAATTTATTTTAGTGATTGGATCTCAATTAAGTTTGTTAGAAAACTTGCAAATGTTTAATGTTTCACTTTAATTTTAGTAGGGAAAACGCAATGAATGATACATTATGCCATGTTTACCTTTTCATGACACAGGCATTCGGTAATAGTTATCTAATATAATTATTTGTGTTTATTCATAATTTTCATATATCCCCAGATTTTGAGAAAGAAAATTTGCGGATATGGTACAAAATGCTTTTTCATGTGTCATTTTAAAATGCTATATGGTTGGCACACAGTTGCTAGATGTTATAAATTTGAATCACCAATTCAATAATTGTTTTTTCAAGTTCAGTGGTGATATTAGCTGATTTCTTGGGTCTAAAATGGGGGGTCGTTAAAGAACTTTGTTGTTTAATATAAGCACACAACAGTAAGAGGAGTGAATAGATAGCACCTTCTGTTAAAGGGCCCTCAACACTCCATATGGCGAAAGGAGGGCAACATTTTATATGACCTTAATACAGAAAAGCCTGAGTGCTATACATCCACTGGTATGCATACATCACCATCAATACTCAAATATTTTAAGCACTACATATGTGAAGGATATGCTGGAGCAATTTATTCCAGGAAACTTTGACAGTTTTTGCTCCTTTCAAGTTATATATCTCAGCTTTTTTCAGAAAAAAGAAAAACAGTTCGCCAACTATTTAACTGACTTCATTCCCATGCTTCTTGCTTGCCCATGTAAGTACTAATTAATTAATGGAGCAAGGATTCTTTGTTGTTGGAAGATTGCCATCATAAGTGCATTTCAAGACATCTGGTTTCCTCATGACCCGAGGCCCAACTGGCACTTTGTTATTTTTTGGACGGATATCCTGCAAATATGATAAGTGTATTATTTAGATGTTCATAGTGATCTTCTATAGTAAATCAGATTTTACTTAACTATCCATTATTTATTAACAGTAGTCCGTAAAAAACCTGATCAAAGATTGCTGTTGGGATAGCAAAGGTAGCAAGAGCATTGGGAGAATCAACTATTCCAGAAAGCCTTCCTTCACACGGGCAACAAGATAATAGAAGATACATCTGATAGCCACAAGCCACACTCCTTGCGTTAATATAAAGTTCCTAGATAGACTGTATGGGTGACGATTTTTTTTTCCTTGTGTTTTAAAGAATTAAACATTGTTTATCTGAAGGTGAGATATTAGACCTGTTCTTTGGAGTACCCAAATTTGGACAGATAGTCGATTGCATTGAGCACAGCACGTTTGTAAGCGACAGTTGCATCAAGGTAGTGCTGCCTTCCGCTCTCATCAACACTTATACCCTCAAACACCAACCATTCTGAGAATCTTGGCTCAACCGTGCCAATCTCAAAAATTGGGTTCACGTGTAAGGGAGTGGGTCCCATTGGCGTGAGGTAATCTTTCATTCCTCCTCTTATGATTTCACACCTAACATAACGAATGTACATAAGCTTCTAAGTAGGTAAAAAGAAATGTATTTTTCTTAGTTAAGATAAGATACCAATCAGCTGAGGACATGTAAATCTATATCAACGTTGAGTACATAACTGATCCTTAAACAGCCACATTTCATAAATTTGAGAGCAGACTATCAAAACACACCATTACGTGCATGTATGAGTCACCCTGGACCTAGAAAGACAATGATGGCTATAAATAAGAGTTATTTTAGAGCCTTGTGGTTGAATAAACTTTGGTGTTCCATGTACCAACCCTTCAGCTGCAGTGTTTTGCAGCCTTGCAACTTATGAGCTCAATTTCCATGTTTCGGTTGTTTCTTCTATCACCTTGTGTTTTTGGGAGTTTTAAGGTCTGTTTTCCAGATTATATTATATGCTACGTTAAAAGAAATATCTCGAGAACTATATAAAAGTAAGAGATCGTAGAGGATGATGAGTACTTGAGCTCTAGAAAGCCACTCATCTCAATAGCTCCACAGAATGCGATTTCACCGTCACCTTGAGAGAAGTGCATGTCACCGGTGCTAAAATTTGCTCCTTCGACAAATACTGGTAGGTATACTTTTGAACCTCTGCTTAGATTTTTGATGTCACAGTTTCCGCCATTTTCTCTTCCAGGAATTGTCCTCGCAGCTTCATTAGCGATTTTTTCCCATTCAGGAGTCCCCTCTTGAATCTGCACCCAATTATGTTATAATCAGTTTGATGAAATACTTTTTTTCTTTTCTTAATATTTTGATTTCTGATGCATGATTGTTTGACCTTTGTTTAAATACTACATTGATAGACAGTTACATGTTATTATGTTCAAAAGCCATATGATAATTTTGAGAGAAGTGCTAATAAAGGAAAACGGCATTCCTGCAACGCAAGTGCTAATGATCATTAACCCGACGCATGCAGCCTATACACACACACACACAAACACACACACACACATGACAAACACACACACACACATGCCAAACACTTTTTTTCTTTTGTATATCAGTGAATAATCGCACAAGCACCCAAGTCGGCTCCTATATTCACCATCCCTTCAAAAGCTAGGCCCTTCTCGGAAATGTGACACGAGTCGAATTCATATCTAGTCCAGTATCTGGTTCCCTTTGTCTTTGTGTTCCGTTACTCTTATTAGAACTAAAAAGTTGAAGTGCTCATGACAAACTTAATTACTTTAGTTTTTAGTCATACCTTGCCGAGAAGGCAACCTTTAGGAGATGGTAGGTTTGCCAAAGGCCGTGAATGCACAACTTCGCATAGTTTGAAACTTTGATGACCAGTTTCCTCGAGTGTCCGCTCCCTTTCATTCCATATATTCAGGAGCTCCATTGATGGTGCAGTTCCAATTATTCCCGGGTGAGTTAGACCCGGAAATCGTACACCTATGTCATAAATTCAAGGTCTTAATTTTTAATTGGCATGAGAGGCTAAAAGTATATATATTTTTACCTGGTATGTGAGGAGAATGAGCAAATATTCCTTCAAAATACCATATGGCTTTGGTTGCAGATGGAAAATGATCGGTCAAAAAACCACCACCATTTTCTCTATCAAATGATGCTGTGAAACCCCATTCATCTCCAGGAAGAGGTCCCAAATTGCATATCTCAACTGCTAGAAGATCCCCAGGTTTTGCCGGTACCCCATCTTCATCTACAACCCTGATTGGCCCACTGAGGTAATGAACCTGGTCAGTTGTACACATATACGTAATCAGTATGAGAAAATATTTTACCTTCTTCCTATCCAAATGTTTGTTTACTAGGTATGCTATACGATTAGTAGCTCTTTTGGAACTTCGTTACAGTTTGATTAAGTTTTGTTTCAATAGGATAGTGTTACTTTTCCATAAGGAGATAGAGATGTAAGAACCATGTTTGGGATTCTGTAATCTGGATATTGAAATCTTAGGATATGAGTTGGGTTTAACTTTTCTAGGCACACTTGCATTTGAATAGCTTTTTTTCAGAACTTCATTACGGTTTGATTTAGTTTCATAGAATAGTGTTACTTGTCTGTTAGGGGATAAGAGATGAAAGAACCATGTTTGGCATGCTATAATCTGGCTACTGAAGCTTATTATATGAATTCGATTCAGCTTTTTTGGCATATTTACCGTGGAGAGGTCTATGAACTTAATATCAGTAGCAGAACTATCATCCTTTACAACACCTCCTGTCCAGTCTACCATCTCTACTCTGATGACTTGTCCAGTTTTGACCTCCGCAACCGGCGGTATCTCAGGGTGCCACCGGTTGTGAAGGGGTATCATCTGTTCCCATGGCTTCTTCTTTAGATCTATCGGTACCACTAATCGCGATGTTGAAGGAGCCATGGAAGAACTCTTAGTGGCTTGGTGCTAAGAATTAGTAGTTCTTTTGTTTTGTATGAGAAAAGTTAGTATGTTAGCATTTGGAATCTATTGGAGAAACACGAAGATTGACTTGGTTATATTGCTAGGTGACAAATTGTTTTAGATTTTTTTTAAATGGACTCCGAAAAACCATATAGCTACTAGACAAACATGAAGATAACTTTGTGGATTCATGATCTACTAAAACTAAGAAAACTGCCAGACAAGCCTAGTCACGTAGCAGGGTCAT
The DNA here is from genome assembly GCA_001753735.1 of Embelia ribes. NCBI lineage: Eukaryota > Viridiplantae > Streptophyta > Magnoliopsida > Ericales > Primulaceae > Embelia > Embelia ribes. The sequence goes on from MKEJ01054085.1 coordinate 5,178, forward strand.
CTGACTGTCCAAACGAATAATGTAACAAAATTTTGAAATAAAAAATTATAAAAATATTTTTGTAATTGTATATAAAAAATTTTATTTATATAACCTATATTTTAACTCCAATTAATATAAAAATTTTGTACTGTTAAACCCCTACTTCCCTAATTAATGGGACTAGCTACTATTGTGAGGTACATAGTCAACAGTGTTTTAAGGTCTTAGGAGGCTATATACACCCGTCATTACATTTTATTTTTTTCAAAAAAAAAATACTATATTTTACTTTTAATTAATTTCATATGGGGCTATAACCCCCTCCCCAATAATTTTTGCTAGCATCTAAAATTTAAATGGCGTTGAATAGCCAATCATTTCGATTCTTGCTCCGTCCCTTGGTATAGCACTTTACAACTTGCCAATTCAATATAAAAATTTATAGGTGTTATTTCCTCCTTTTGCATTTATTGAAATTGAACGATACAAAAGTTTGTACTTCTTGGGATGAAAAAAAAAACATATGCAAATCACGTAACAACATTTACCAAAAGCTAATTCTCGATTTATCATCTTTTGAGATTTTTGTATATAAATCCTATAAATACTAAAAAAAATTATCCGACAGAATAATTACTGCACAATATTTGATCTTCTATTGTGTTTATGTTACACACTTTGCGTTGCGTTAGAAGAGAAGATAAGTAGATAAGATCCCGTCTCTCTCTAAATTTGACTGAAAATTTTATGTATATCTTTTTTGGGCATAGAGTGTATTTATATAGGTTCATTAGGTGCATAATTGCATAACATAGAAAGAATTATTCTATTCATATTCGACCTCAATCAAATATTTATATACACAAATCATAATAAATACCAATAAATGATTGTAACAAAATCCCTCCCAAATTAATAATTTATAATTTTGGTTACATGTTATTAATGCTTATTTAAATTATTACATTAAGATTACAGATACCTGCTAATTAAATAAAATTACTAAAAAATCTAATTTAATTAATATATGACATTCTTTTATACCTTTTACTTAACTTATTTGATATTCCAAATTACAAAATCTACCTGCAGAGTTTGTAACAACCAAAATTTATAAATTTTATTAAATAGATGTCATCAATACTTTCATCACGATGTGGATTCTTTTAATCACTGATAAAAATCATTTGAAAAAGGTTATTATCCAACTCAGCGAATTTATTGACACATAATGAATTTCATTTTTTTATTAATCAAAATAACAAATATTGTCCATACGTGTCTAAATAATAATTTCATTATTAACAATGTAAGCAATTTCTCTGAGCATGAGATATTAGTTGCCTTACATAGTCACTAATAAAACAATTAACTCGATACGGTCATGTTTAACATGCACAAAGTTTATTAGTACAAAGTGTTAGAATTATGTCAAAACATAACTACTAAAATCAAGTACTATAATTCTGTAAATAGATGTATCTATTTTCATATAAAATTATAAACATAAAACTCATATTATATTCTACATTTTAAGTAAACATCGCTCGTACATATTCTCAGTAAAATAAAAATAATTTTTTATTATTAAAATATTAATTTCACAATAAGCATGTCTTCTATTATAATCCTAATAATTCTCAAGTCCTAATTAGTTTTTTTTTTTTTAGAACGTCTCAAAATATAGTCCAATTTTTTAAAAATTAAACTTTTAAATTTTTTATATTACTCATATGCGACGTTCTTTCAAATTTTCAATCCCCCCTTCCCCCTATACATTTTGCGAGGACTAAATGCTAGGGATAAATCCTTTAAATAACAACTATTTAATAAATGCTATGTCAGTTAATAATCTAATTACTATTTTAAAAGTATGAACTACTAAAAGTATTTTATATGTTTTTTGATCAAAAAAATGTTATTCATCTTATCAATTTGTAACAAAATTCATTATATCTAAAATTGTAATTTAATTAATCTTAACTTGCATATTTTTATTAAAATATAATACTATATCTTAAGTTGATAATTATTGAATTAATAAAACCTAATTTAGATATATTACAATAGTATGATGCATGTTTTTGAAAGATAATACTATATATTTAGAGATTTAAATTGTTAATTATTAAATTAATTTATCTTAATTAGTTGTTATCACATCTTCAAGTAAAAATAAAATGTGTTACTATGTTCCAATTCAACTTAAAAGAGACACATCAAATGATCTTAATCGATTATTTGATGTCAATATAATTTATTTAAATTCATATAATATTTGATTAATGTATATTTTAATTAAATGTTAAAATTGATTTATAATAAAGTTTGTCCTATAGTATGTTTCTAAAATAAAGTATTTTCTTATATGATAAAAAAATATAAAAATAATGATGTTCTTTATATACATAATATAATTTCAGTAATTTTTATTTTTAGTTTTAGTTTTTGCTTGATCAATGAAAAGTATAATATGATAGGAAAAATATAAATAGTGATTTATTTTACAGTCAGCTATTTATATTGAACTCGTATTTCATTCGATGATACTTACAATTTTTTTATTTTTGATAAAAAAATATCCAAAATATTTTTAAAATTTTAATTTTTATATTAATATATAATATTTTTATTAAATAAAAAAATTATAAATACACATGACAAAACCCGACGAGGGAAAAGAGCCACCCGCTCATGGGAACATTGCTACGGTTTAAGGCAAGTTGTAGCGTGTTTCTGTTTAATTTTTTATTGTTAAATCAGATTTAAGGGTTCAAATTTAATTTTAAGTAATTCATAATTAAAAAAAAAAACATTTAATTAAAATCTAAACCAATTAAAAAATATAAACAATAACATGCTACAGGTCACGTCAAGCTGTAACAAACATGCCTCGTGGAACATTTTTCCCCTCGTTATCATCGCATTAATTCATTTCATTTCACTTTTTTGCAAAATTCTAGGTTAATTATCAGTCACACCGAAACGTGACGGCAACCACTTTGACGGAAAGAGAGTTAATTCATTCCTATTGACTTTTATTTTTGATTTATTCAAATTATATTAACTTTATTTGGAAGAAGAAGTTAAAATAATGTTAAACCATTCTATCCTTATATCGAAGGCATGTAGGTTTTTTTTTTTATACGAACGAATTTAGATAGTTAACATATGTGCATAAATCATGGTAAAATATATGACAAGATCTATGGTGTTTAGAGTATCCACAAAAACGATGGACAAAAATAACATTTTTTTAATGATATTTATATTTCATCAATTTACAGTGTGTAGATATTTTTTCATTTTAGCGAAATTAGATGCACAACATAGGCGTGTATTTCTTGATGAACGAACACATATTATGACTACAGTGTCCATAGCATATAAATTATCTAAAGCGATTAAACATAAAAAATTCACTTGCCTTGATGAACGAACACATAAAATAAAACATCCTACATACACAAATAATTGATACAGTTAAAATGACATACAATTTTAATCAAAAATCAAAAAGTAACATTTTAGAAATTGAATTAATTACAAATGACCAAATTTACTTTTATGATTCTTGTCTTATTTTTCCCCCTAATAATTATAGAAGTAACAAATGATAATTCATTTAATTGTGTATTGATTGAATTTACTAAAATAAAATTTTTTTCTTTTTTTTTGGATATATATAAAATGAAATTATGTCAATTATTCGTAAACCGGAGTTTTGTTGACGGCGTTAGAAACGGAGGAGGATAAGTGGTGGGGCCCAACTTCGATCACGATGCCAATCCACCTACGAAGACAGCTACAACTCTTGACGGTTTTATATCTTCAAAAGAGATGAGCTGTGTAGCTGACATCTGTCATGGGTTGAAAGAGAGAGAGGGAGGGAGAGAGAGAGAAGATTGTAACGGCTGGCCAAGAACACGCGATAGGAACACTGGGCGGTTAATTTTAGCCTTCATTTGTTTCGTCAACTTTCATCCTTTGTTCTTTCATTATGTTCCGGTGAATAACATAAATGCTCCCTATAGTTTGGATCTAAATCTTATTTGCTTCCTATATAGCTTCAATTGAAATATTCATAATCCGAAAATTTTGAAAATTAGTGACAAATTTGGTCCCACAATTTGAAAATGATGATTGAATTTGTCTCCTTCGTTGTAGTTTCTTAATTTTTAAATCCATATGGGGTCCGTGGAAGGAGATAATATTAATTTTTAAATGATTACGGAAATACCAATTTACTCTATAAATGCTCAGACATGTCAATTGAACTGTTGTTTTTTGTGATTTGGGATTACCTTTTTTGGCCATAATAAGGGACTTTTGTTGAGAATTTGGGAACCCTTAATGTTTCAATTTAAAGTAAAGGAAAGAAATGGTATGGGTGTTTGTGGTTTGTTTCGGTCCATTTTGGAAAAAAATTATAAATCTAATTAATATCTCCTTAGTGGTACGGTTTGGTTCAATTTATGTAAACTACAAAAACAAAACCAAACCAATCACCAGTGATTCTGTTCGAGCATTTGGTCATTTTGAAGTTAAACTAATTACATAGTAATTAATAACTAGTTCGCCATCATAACTGTTACGTATACGTAAAAAATATTTATACTAATAAAATATATAGCAGGTCCTATGCGTTTTGAATAAAGTCAAATACAGCACGGAAACAACTTATACATGTATAAATATTTCAAACTAAATAAAAATAGTAAAAGCAACATATATCCACACAAACAGCAAAGAGCAAGCTATAATAACACACACACCCAAAAAAAAAAAAAAACATCACTAAAGAACACTCATATTTTTTATATGAAGAAATATTATTTTTTTACCTTATTTATTTGTATATAAATATATGAATATATACATTATTGTTTTTTTTTAATTTAAATATTGGCAATTCTATTCAATTCTGGCTATGCAATTTACCACTAAAATTTAAAACCGGACCACACATATTTGGTGTAGTGTTTTGTCAACCGAACCTAACTATTAGTTATTAATTTGGATCTATTTGCCTCCGGTTTGGACGATATGAACGGTTTTAACGATTTCTTAAATATCTACCAGACGGAATTTTTATTGAGAACGTCGGGATCATTTATTTTAGGAGTGAGATTTTATATTTGTATGTAAAAAAATTTTTACATAATATTTGCTGACACGTAAAAAAGAGGATAGTGATACATAGAAAAGAGAAATTAATATTATACTAAAAATTATTCTCTCTCTTGCGTGTCAACCATTTGTTTAACATCGTTAAAAAGTTGTTACAGATGAAACAGATGCAAAAGAAAAGTTTTTGGACAAAAAATAAGATATGAATTAGAGGATGAGAGAGGTGGTAGAAAAGATGATGGAATTTTTGAGGATGTCGAGCTTCTATATTGAATTGTCATCCTTGCCCGGGCTACGGTTTTTCTTACTTTGAAAATTTTGATAAACCCCTTTTTACATAGTCGTTTTTGGAAAAAATTATTTTATATATAATATATAGGCTCGGTACTTCTAGCGTATAATTTTAGATTTGCAGCTTATCTTTGTTACGGATAGAGTTAATTAAAATACTAATGTTGTAATAATAAGAATTTCAAGATTTGTTTTGCTTGAGTAACATTAATTAACATTGCCATCATGCATGTGTCATTTTCAACTTATTACGCTTAATTAATATTTAATAGCGTAATGGATATGGATTTACCAGACACGCAATATCATTAGAGAACAAAAGAAAGGAATCTGGTTTGATAGAAACTCACGTTATTATTATTTTTTCCCCCTCAAGTTATTCTAGGCCTTTTTAGGATTCATTATTAATCCTTCGAAATACAGTAAGGCATTATAGCAGGGATATCTCCCAAAAAAATTGTTGCATTCATTAAGACTCAAATTTAATATTTCAATTTAAACAATCGAAACCCTTTATGCTTGGATCAATCCCGTTGCTGACTCACGTTATGTTTAAGCAATAAGAAATAGAAATACGAAGAAAAACTCAATTTTGGTTAATAAGATAGATAATAGTGTATTTAATATAAAACGCTTGTATACGAATAATGGATCACACATGCATAATATGTATTTAGCTAATTAACAAGAAAAGGTTATAGTGTCCAAAAAATATAAGATTACAATTCGAAACGTTTTCAATGTAAAAAGTAAGTCTACCAACTATGGTCAATGCATGCCCCCAGGGGCGTAGCCCAGTTGATATTCGGGCAGGCGTTTGCAGCAAGAGGCAACGGTTCGAGCCCTGGCAGCCGCAGTGTGGGGTTTTCATTTCCTTTCGGGGGG
>MKEJ01054089.1:0-10770 GCA_001753735.1 Embelia ribes
GTAGAAAAAATTCTATTCATATAATTTATATTTTTCCTCCGACTCCAAAACCAATTTCTTTTTTAATAAGACACCCCTTTCCAAGTCGTCGAGGGGCCACATGTAGCCATCGTAACCATCTTCAACTTTCCTAGTTCCTATTCTCACATTAAATGCACTATAATTCGTGGCTGCTGTCCCATTAGCATTCATGTTTTCATTCACATCATCAGAAAATTACTTTAAAAAATCAAATGCAAAAGTTCATGCCTTTTAGTTGTATCCAAATAGGATGTCTCTCAAGGTGAAAACGAGAATAATCAAGCTGAATATTAGTTATATTCGAATTTGAGACAATTTGAATTTACACTACTTGAGCTCGAGCTCAAACTCGACTCGAATTTAAATGTAAATCTGATCTCGAATTTGACTCAACTGAAAATGAGAAGATTCAAACTCGCTCGAAAATTCTATTTACCTTTGCGTTAATAAATATATATATTGGGTCTAGCAATACTCGAATTGGGCTCAACTTAGTCCTTAAAAACTCGCAGACACCTAGTTGTGTCCAATTTGGCCATTTTGACGATCTTAATGATACACTACAAATCCTATCGGAAATATCCAATTTATTGTATTTCTTGCATAGAACTTTCAATTTAGCCACAACACGAATAAGGTCAAGCAGCCCGATCATATGCATGCAGAATTGGGGGAGACGGGTGTGCTGCATTTCCCTTTTTCGAGCCCTATTCGAAATTGTGTCCCTCTCTGTCCTTATCTAAAGCTTAAGCAACGCATAAGTAATAGCTATTGAAATTCAGCCACTCAGTGAAAGTCTCATTTGCAGAGAATCCATTTTATTGCATTTCTTAAATACAACATTTTTATTGTAGTCATTCGACGCGATTTTTGTTTCCTACGACAAATATTATTACACACACACAATATCAAGAGTGGTGCGCTGAGTTACCATTTCTTGAGCCTTATTCGGAATCGTGTCCACTGAGTTACCGTTTCTCGAGCCTTATTCAGAGAGGGACACCGAGTTACCATTTCACGAGCCTTATTTGGAATCATGTCTCTCTCGATCCTTATCTAAAGGCTTAAGCAACCCATAAGTAATAGCCATTGAAATCCACCCTCCCAGTAAAACCCTTATAGCAGAGACCCTAACACAAGACCCCCCAAGGTAAGCCCCAAATCCCCCAAACAAAGCTAGGGCAATTGATGCCACCAATATTATCACCAAAACTCTAATTAAATCATTAGTAACGAGTATTGCCGGTATTAATGGAAACAATGACCCGAACAAGAATGACAGGGCAGATGCACTTGTCGCCTTGTAAGGATTTGGAAGTGATTCCATTTCCATTTTTGTTTCCACTTCCATTTTCGCTTGCTTCGAATCGGTGTCCACCACTTTCATCACCGGAGACTTCAGAGAATAGATGGAAACTGGCGAATTTCGTACGAGGGGCGAATTTTTTTCAGCTACTATAACGGGAGAAGATTTTTCAAAAGATTGATCCGAGTCATTCATTCTTTTGCATAAAATGCTTCTCAAAGGAGTCATTGTGGGTGACCCGATCAAATTGACAGGAGTTGGATTAGTGATATCTAGCTTCACATCTCCCTCGCTAGTTTTGGAAACGGAGTGGGAAGCTTTTCTCAATTTCGCTTCGATATCTCTCTGGGTGGAAACAGAAACGTATTCCCCGACCGCCATGCTACAAGCACCAGCAACAGCTCCTGCAATGCCAGAGAGGATCATGGACCGTTGATCTTCTTTGGCTGCACCCACACCCAGCATGAGAGATGTGGTTGAGAGCAAGCCATCATTTGCGCCCAAAATTGCTGCTCTTAGCCACTGAGCCCTCTTTAGTAGCTTCAAACCATTCGCTTTCGTTTCTTCTTCTATCGAAAGCTTGTGTTCACCACAAGTTGTTTGTGTTTGAGAAGAAGCCATAACCGAAACGGATAAGAGACGATATTGGAGTGTGGCTTTTGAGCTCAGACACGTTGAAACCTCAAGCAAAATTGATGTTTCATATTAAAAGCTGTCCATCATATAAGCTAGATATAAGAATCATAAGTGGAGAGAATCAGTTGCTTAGGTAGTGCCGCAATATACCGAGAAAATACAAATAGGGGTCGTATAGATCTATGACAACTTTTGGAGAACTTGAACTATTTCATTCCCACAAGTTTGTATTTGCCAAAGCCAAGCCCCTATGTTGCCCTCAAGTAAATAATATATGATTCAAGTTTAATTAAAAACTTTTGGCTGCCGCCCTGAATTTCATTTTGATAAAGTAATAAATTGTTGTGAAGGTTAAGACACTAACCTTTTCCTATCCCATGCTATAAATATGTTATGCTAAAAAAAAGACAACATGAAAGGTCATATTGGCAAATGAACATAGAGAACATGTGATGATGCTCCATATAGAAGTTTAACAGAAAGTACTGTGCTCTAACACTGAGGATTGAGTGAAAGTTTGTAATCCTTTAAGACACAACGAAAATTTGGACATGAACTTGATAAGCAAATACTGGTGTACTTGAGAGCATAGCTTAACTACAACCAGGAAACAGCTCGAGAAGAGCATAGCTCCAAAGGATTAGAGAACCACTACACTGGGAAAAGGTCAATCATATATCTATGTACATAGGCACACACAATCATACACACGTATGTTGCATAACATTTGCTTAGCCAAATAACAGAACTATAACACGATGACAGGATAATCGATGAGAACTAACAGTGAAAAGCATATAGGAAGATCCAAACACACAATTATAACAGTATAGATGCTGCCAAAAATGTTGCATACATTTGCAAATCACCAGTTAGCCAAATGAAAGATTTATAATACGATAAAAAGATATCAAAACTAGCAGTCAAAAGCATATATGAAGATACAAATGCTTTGAAGTGCACAGAACGTATGCTGCTAAAAAGAGAAGATGGCCTCTCTAAACAAGACATTATAAGCTACAGCCTGTGGGCTAGTTGAGTAATCTGTTGCATGGCAATTGCGACATGATATTCGACAACTTAAAAAGAAGCGACTAAAAGATCTTGCTCGGTGGAGTTTTCTTTTTCTGAAATTCAAAAAGTTTGTTTGGGGATAAGTTTCTTACAGGAAATAGCAATTGATTGTAGGTTCTAAATTCTCGATCTTTTTTATTTCATTTATTTCTTAATCAATAAGGAGAGGATCCCTTAGTATGTTTCTGAACTTCCCTTAATTAGCTGTTAGTAAATAAAGCTATTTGCGCAAGTATTTTGCGATTAAGAAGCACTCGCCAGTTGCTCTGCATTCCTTTCGTGACTGCCTGAAGTTGCAATCCTAAAAAGAGCTCTATTCTATGGCTTGATTCTCTATGCTTAAATGTTAAAAGGAATCTCAAAAACCTATTTTAAAAGTCCCCCTAAAAATGCTAATCTTGAATTCAGATTTTCAAAACTGAAACTGAAGTTTCACCACACACCAAATGGACCATAAAAAACCATATGAGCGTCTATCAATTCCGTGGAATTGTTTAGCCTAAAATCTGCTTTCTAATACAATTGGAATAAGACGAAAACTAGATACATAAACATAACTCAGTGATAAATTAAGCTATACAAGCAAAGGCCACCAATTGTCCCTGATAATGAAAATCCTCTCATTTAGGAAACGGCTGGTATGATTTGAATTCTTTTACAATGATGTTAAAGCAGCATTAATGGTTCTGACCCTTCTCCTATTCTATTTTTTGAAAATGACACTACATATCCGCTTACTCAGCTTTCGTTAAACGATGAATTTTAAATTGTAATGTCACCACTTAAGGAAGTAAGTAAAAACATAGAATGTATAATCACAATAATTCAATAAAAAATGCTCTTCCAGCTTCAGTCAACCAGGTGAACGCCGAATTTAAGCTCGTCGTTGATAATTACAAGATCCTCGCAGATCAATCAAAATATATGTCAAAGCATGGTAAAGAAAAAACATAAGAACACGGAGTAATTGAGCTTCACAAAACAATTTTGGTATAACTTACAGAACAAGTATTAGATTCAGCACAAAATGAGGGTAGCCATGGGCCTCAGCTGTACATCTGACTTTATAGAAAGCCATCCCTTCGGTCTTGCTCTTCGGCCTCCTTATTAGCCACTTCAACCGACTTGAACCACAAAAACGCCTACATCAAATCAATAAATTTTTTATTTTTTTAAGAAATACTGTTACTAGCGTTGCGCAGAGCTTTTTGGCTTAAGAAAAAGAAATTTTAAGCTAGAACATTAAATTTTCACTCAGCTTAATAGAAGTATTTTTTTCCTTAAAGCTGAAACAATCACATAATTAACAAATTGTTAAGTACAATTTTTTCCTCAATTTCTAAGCACAAGAAATTACAGAATGAAAAGAAGACTTCTCAACATTCCAAAACATTTCACATTACACTGGGTACTCCCACATGTTATGGCTTTTACCCATACATTCCTGCAAAGAATATTCATTAAGTCGCACAAACAGGATGATAAAAACCAACGTACCGAAGTGGGAATGCCGGTAAACGTGAAAAATCCGAGCACCGGAGCATAAAATATGCTATCAGACTCCAAAACCCCAAACACAGGCCTCTGATTTATGTACTCGAAAACAGATCCAATCTACACCAAACCCACAAGTTACTAGTCAAAATCAAAGATAAGAAAAACGATACGAACCTATAGATAGTGTCAATAGCCACTAAAAGTTCCAAAACAAATAAAACTTTTAATATTGTTTGTTTTATTTATATATTTATGGCAGTTAATATTTTTTTAAAATGAAGAGATAGATGAATGGTCACAACCATTCTCTTCAACCATTTCATAAAATGGTTTATTGCTTATATAAAAAGGCCACTTGCCGAGGCCATGAAAAAAGAGAAAAACCAAACAACTTTATATACACATATATCATTACATTCTATCTCTTAATAATATTATTTTATTTGGGTTCATCATTTGCTTCCGATTGAACACGAACTTCCAGGATTTGCTTGCGAATATATTGGGTTGGATTTTGGAGTCATTTATTCTGTTTAATCCTTTGCTTGGGTGAATATTGGCTTTAGGACAATATTTCACATCTCAATATTCCAGACTTGTTTTCTAACTTAATTCTATTTTACTGTTATTATTTATTACATACTGTCCTATAATCTTTTGGTACAAAGAATCATAAATCATTTTATACAATAAATAATTATTTTAAAAGCATAAGTTTAAATATTTTTTCTGACAATCTAAAACAATATTCCAGTTATGGAAATCTTTTGTTTTTAAGGAAAAAATAATAATAGTAATAATAATTAAAAGAAATGTTGTTCTGTACATTCATTGAATCGGTAGCTAGTGACTTTGTTTGAAATCACATTGTTAGATTTAAAAACTGTAAATGTAACCGCAAATCGTAACCGTAATTTCAAATTCTCAAAATTCGGTGATCAAACAACCTTAATATTTGAACCAGAATTAATAATGAGAAATGACACAACCTTTTGTATACACGTATCATGAAAGAAAACAACGTAAAAAGGTAACCTTTCATAAATTAATATCATAAAAGCACACGACACCTAGTCTTTCAAATTAATTTTTGAAAAAGACACAACCTTTCCCTTTTTTTTTTTATTTTCCCAAAAAGAGATATCACATCCTTCAGAAGATAAAATTTTAAGTGAAAAGACACAACCTTTCTATAATATCTTGTGTGCTTGTTTAGTGTTTGAAAAGATACAATATTAAGCAAGTGTCATTATAAGGTTTCAACCGATACAAAAAAACTAACCCAACGCAAAAGACACACAGGGTAATATAAGAATACCAATCAACAAAGTAGGTAGAATATGCCTTCACTTTTACAGAATTCTTAAGGAGGATTTAACATGACTTTGAACATGAAAAGGTCTAAAGCAAGAGAATGTTACCAGTAATAATCTAACTCCAACAACGATTAGAAGAAAATCTTTCCTATCAAATTTAGAACTCGGTTTTACAGTATAACAAAACAAGCAAACCAGATTGCAAAGAAAACTAGTTTAATAATTATTTCTGTTAATCACAACTTTTTTCCAATTATGTTTATGTTTTGGTTCTCGTTACGTTTACCGTCACTGAATTTTGTTATTGAAATTGATAGGTTTAAATCCATATTTTGTTAGTAACTTCAACTTGGTTCTTGCATCTAGTAATAGTCTCTTTGAAATTAATTACTTACATTTTGAATTGTAATTCTCTGAAATTATGGAATTTGGAAAATTATGGTTTTCATATTTAGAATTCTTGAATTATCTAATTTAATAACAAGAATCTGTTGTTCACTGGAGTTTCCTTAAAGGTGAGAATTTTGTCTAATTTTAAAGCGGTTGATGGTGGTTTTATAACTTTGATACCTTTTGTTTTGTTTGTTCTTTACCGTTTGTGTGAACATATATTTCGAATGACTCTGTTATGAGAAAAGTAATATAATTTGAATCACAGATTTGTTCTTTTCTCTTTAATTATTAGCCTATTAACTTTAACATGGTTAAATAAAATTGAGGAATCAAATAGTGTTAAACTAGAAAGATGCAACAATCAAAAGTTCAGAAAATGGCAAAAACAAATGAAATATTGGTTAAACGTTCTTGATTTGATTTGTCCTTTGAATCATAATATCCACCGCTTCAAATGTTAAACACTAAAAGGAACAATAGGACAAGGAATTATTTGTGTTATCTATGCTTAAACTTGAGTACGTTTTGGAACAGTCAAACTTGACATCTATGTTTCTTGGTCTAACTTCTATTGGGTGTTAATTATTACACAATTACGGATAAAATTACTTGTTAATATTTTATTCATAAATTTATGTTTAAATTTTGTGAGATCATAGGTGAATCTAACTGATCAATTCTTTGGCAAGAAATATTATTCAACAATCATGTATTGCATTATGCCTAAGGCCACGAGGAAGTAATCCTAAGTACTAGTGTTGAGACTAGATTTTTAACTTTGTTGAGGGGAATGAGTAAAACCCATAAAGGAGTCACCTAGGGAGGCAACCCAACCTCTTTGATTGGGAACCCCATGAATGAGGTTCAATGTGGTACAAACAATCCATACTGAGTGGCTAAATTCCAAAATTATTTTTTTAATGAGGCATTATTTTAGAAATATTGTCCTACTCATTCCGAAGGCATTAATGTTAATGATCTGTGATGTTTAGGAAAGGTAATACCTTAAATTGGTCGAAGGCGGGCAAACTCCCACAAGATACAGGTCATATGTATCTTTTGAGGATTCACCCAAGTGAGAGAGTTGTGAGGCCGCGACCGTGAGAATAGGGCTATTCTCTAGTAACTCTCATGAGAATCAAGATAAGTGCATGACCATTATTAGCACTAACCCGTGAACCAATTGTTGGTGGTACTATGTGTATAGCATATGATATTTGGCTCAAAGAATTGTGGTTCAAGGTGTACACTTACCATATTCCTCAAAAGTGATAATATTACTACTAAATATGGGTTCAAATAAGAGAGATACTTATACCCATTGAATAGTATTATATATTGCCAAATAATTTTATATTTATATATGTTATAATATTGTTATTTTCCTCTTATTGTGTTTTAGAATCTTAAGGGGATTGTTAGTGTCCATAGACACTTAAGTTCTAAACAAGTAAATAGTTTTATTATTTATCTATTTTATTATTTATTTATTTTGTGTCAGTTATGCTATAAAGAAGAAGAAGAAAAAAAAGGTATGAATGATTGTGATTTGTTACATTCTAACGGTTAGAAATAACCACCATTAGAAACAATGGTCAAATGGCTTTAAAAGCGGGGCCAGGTTTATATATATAAAAAAAAAGGAAACATTTTTCTCTCTATTTACAATCATTTCAACCATTTCACTGCCTCTATACATAGGAAAATTACTTGCTATAATTATTCGCATGTTACTTGGGCAATATTCATTCAACAATGGTTCATCATTACCTCCGATTGAACGCGATCTTCGAGGAATTGTCTGTGAATATATTGGGTTTAATCTTGTAGTTATTCATTCCGATTAATCATTCGTGTAGGTAAAATATTAGCTTTAGGATAATATTTCACGATATCTCAGTATTCCAGGCTTATTTTCTATCTTAATTTTATTTTATTTTGTTAATTATTACATATTGACCTACAATCATTTAGTATGGGAAAAATTAAAAATCATTTATACAAAAACTAAGTCTTTAAAAGGTGTAACTTTAAAGAATTTTAATAACAATCTAACACTTAACTAGTACCCATTCTCTAATTCTTTAATTTTTATAAGAATACAATAATTTATATAACTAAATATTTTTCTTAAAACAATATGGTCTTTCTCTAATCTATCCAATTATTATCTTCAACAATTAAAATAATGCAATAAAATGTAAGAACGTCTTTCGTAATAATCTGATGAAACACGATCCTTGATTAGAGATTCGTATTTCGAATTACCTCGCTTAAGCTAGGTGCGAGATTAACCCTCACAACTCACGCTATTGTGAAAAACTTAACCTTTAAGTGGCTAACTCTTAATTCATTTCTCATTGATTATCCAAATAAACATTAAAACAGTTTAAATAGAGAAAAGTAAACCCTAACAGGCCGGGCCACTAACAATAAACCTAAGGCTCATTGATCGACTAAGAATTGCTCTTATTATTACTTAAAATACTAACATAAATGATGAAATAACCATGTTTCATCATTCAACCCGCCTTCAAAGCAACCTAGTCCTCAAGGTTGAACTCCAAAATCGAGCCATCAGAGAAAGTGCATTCTCAAACTAACATGATTCCATCATTTGTCCCCTTCTTTGATAATAGCCTTGTCCTCAAGGTCAAATTTGGAAACACTACTCGGGCTTTGCATATTCCATGATCCGGTGGAAGCCCGACCAAACTTTGCCAACTTGCCAAATAACGACGTCGGAACTTGGGTGCCCGACCAAACCATCGACCCCGTAGCAAAATGTACCTATCTCGTTAGGGAAGAAAAAATTATAAACTTATACCAAGATCTTTATTCTCATAACCAACTAGATGATCCATACAGGCACGCAAAATATTTTCTGATACATTAATATTCAACCCATCACAATTATTTAAATTTTGTATCCATATTCTTGAACTCGGACACAAATTGACACCAATAATATGCTTCCAAAATGGATCAAAAGAATTTGTCAATGGCTTAGAAAGATCTTCTCCAAAAACTTTATTTTTTTCAAAAGTATTATTTTTGTAAAAAAAACATAACTATTGTTGAAGATTGATATATGAAGGATAGTTGGTTCTATCTCGATCTTATTTGACTGAACTTTAAATGTGCAGATTTCAGTACTTAGCAAGAGCACTAAGGAACGTCATAGTTTTCTTGGAAAGAATCCCGAGCATTGAATCTCAAGGACTCTTAAGTGTAACAGACATCCTAAAAAAACTCGAATCGCATCATTCTATCTCCGGGATTCATTTTTAAAAATAAATTAATTACGTTAAAATTACTCCTAATTTCTTCATGGTTTTGTCCTGATACGGGAAAGGTTTTATCTACGACTAAAGTGCGATAAAAAAATAAACTCGTTAACAAGAATAAATAAAGTATTGTCTATATTGTGGGATCCAATAAGTTAATTTCCGCTTCGAATTACCTGAAAAGATGAATTCTGGTTAAATTTGGTAAGAAAATCACAGTCATTTATTATCCAGTTTACTTCGACCTAGTGTGCTATCGGGAGGTTGTCAATCTCTATAACTACGCCTAGATGATTTCAAATTTACTTCCGACAAGTTTGAAAAATCCTAGATTTTCAAAACAAATTCAAAATTTCGGATTTAAATTTATAAAAATCAATCTCGTCAATTAGGGTGTTTGGGGGTTTCGACTAACCTATTTTCATCCCCGAGGTAAGATTAAAACTTGCCTAACATACTAATAATGAACATAAGAATATCTAACTCAAAGCATGAAAATAGAAACATGGTGATTAATCTAGCACAATGATTACAATAGAACTTGAAATGAATACAAATAACAATTATTCTAAAGCTTGAGCAATTAATTAAAATCAAAAGTTAGCAATACTTATAATCATGAAGTAGAGAAATGAATTACCACTTCTTACTTCCTACACTTGATCTTTGACCCTAATATTTAACTAAAAGAAATTTAAAACAAGAAGTAGTAGTAGTAGTAGAAGAAGAAGAAGAAGAAGAAATCTACTTAGAAGTTAGAGAAAAGAAGAAGAAAAACAAAAGCTAGCTAAAAAGTTTTGTGAGCAAACCCAAAACATATCCTTTCTCCTTGAGCTTGAATATAACTTTGGTCATAATATACCAACTCAAGCATGCATACACCTTATTCACATATGACTTATGTCTTTATTATGCAAATTTGAACCAAGGTTTAGGGTTTGGTTGGCAAGGATTTAGTAAGAAAGGGAGGTTGAGTGCTAAGTTAGTTATATTAACCAACTTTCAATCATCAACGTTTTACGCTCACATGTACCTTATTCTTGCTAGTTAGGTTGTTGGCATGGATAAACTAAGGTTAGGGCTAAGATTGAAGGGTTTGGTTAGGTTTAAGTATAAAACAAACAAGAGTTGCTAACTATAAGGCCCCTATTTTCAGCCAACACTGTAGCATTACTGTAGAATTACTGTACAACAATTTTATACTGTAAAAGAAGTAGTATAATGATGTAATTTACTCATC
>MKEJ01054090.1:0-10626 GCA_001753735.1 Embelia ribes
AAAACTCCCGCATTGCGGGATCTGGGAAGGTCTGATGTACGCAACCTTATCCCTGTTTCTAGATAAGTTTCTAACAGGATTACGGGATAAACCCATGGCTCACAAGTCGCAATGAAGGTGTGCATGGTGCTAACTCATAGCAATTCAAATTAGGGCTTTAAACGCCACAAATATCAATTTCAGGAGAGACTGGACATTGAGCAACTATAATAAACAGATGCCAATGAAAAAACACACGCATTTTCAAATATGAAAAGGGAAAAATTGAAGGAACACTGCATTCTATTGAGAAACGATTAAAATTAGCATCATACTAGTATTTGCACATCATTCAGGATACCTCAAAATCTGCCATGGTGATGCTTAGATTTTCCATTTCTTCACTTGTTAACGGATGCTTCCACCAGTCTTCAGCATGATCGCCATGAAGAAGTTCTTTAGACAGCTCACTCTTCCTCTTATCGATGATTCTCTTCATCGCGAGGTTTCCGGCCTTGTCAACT
This sequence comes from Embelia ribes, assembly GCA_001753735.1. Taxonomy (NCBI): domain Eukaryota; kingdom Viridiplantae; phylum Streptophyta; class Magnoliopsida; order Ericales; family Primulaceae; genus Embelia; species Embelia ribes. Next base: position 504 of record MKEJ01054090.1, read on the forward strand.
AGGGCTGCCAAGTCGGCTCCAACAAAACCTGGCGTAGACCGTGCTATTTTTGCAAGATCAAAAGAACCTTCACCTTCAACTCTAAGATTGGTGGTAAGAACAGAGAGAATCTCCAGCCTCGCTTTTTCATCCGGAACACCTAATGTGATTTCCCGATCAAATCTTCCTGGCCTCCTCAATGCTGAATCAAGAGCATCAGGCCTATTGGTAGCTCCAATAACAAGAACATTATCGGATTTATCCGAAGCATTAGAGTCACTATCAGTTGCGCGTACTGCCTTGTGTGATTCATCCATGCAAGTCAGCAACTGAGTCACAATCCTTCTCTCCATCTCCCTTTGCTGATTCTCTCTTTTGGAACCAATTGCATCAATCTCATCAATGAATATAATGGATGGTGCTGTTCGGTGTGCTTTTGCAAATAGTTCTCTAATGTTCTCTTCAGATGCGCCTTTAAGTATTCACCATAAAAGTACAATGAGAATTTAAGTTTTTAAATGTCAAAGCATAGGCAACATCGTCACAAATAGTATAAGCAAAGAACAGAAGCTCATGGAACTCCAAACTCGGACAAAATATCAAACAAAAAAGATGCCTATAAACCACCCTTTACTACTAAAATTGATAACACATTAAGCTTCACTTAACAGCAGCTTATGCCTAGAAGCAGATCGCCTTACAAAACCCAATCCAAGATCCCAACGCACCTGCCGATAAGCAATCTAGATCAGCCCTCCATCTGTGAATGGCCAAATAGGCTCCTATAGGTGAAACTCTAGGACTGAGTCCACCGTTGTACGAATGAAAGCATCTGGCTTGCAGGGTGTTATGCAGGACAGAGCCATTAAAGACTCATGAGGGATGCCTGAATCTTCTAGGTAGGGAATATCAAGTCACAAGGGGGCCAATAGGCAGTTAAAGATCTATTCTTCAATTTCTAGGGAGCCATTCCATTATTACTACATAAAAATATAACACATTTCTAGGGTTATATTAAGTTAAATTATACTAGCTTTTTTACTATTGTATTGCTTATTTCATTTTCCAATAACTATATAGCTAACATATCCAACCCAAATAAATACATAAACACAGTCAAACAATTAAGAAATCATTGTAACAAGTACAATTATATCATCAGTACCTGAGACACCAGATACCAACTCGGTAGCCGGAATCTTATAAAATGGTACTCCAGCCTCGTTCGCAATGGCGTGAGCCAGCTTCGTCTTACCACACCCCGGCGGACCCTTCAACAAAATACCCTTTATCGGCTTAACCCCAATCTTCCTCACCATCTGCGGATTAAAAAGTGGAAACATCACCTCCGATTTCAAACCCTCCACCACTTCACTCATCCCACCTAAATCCTTAAACCTTGGCCCCTCGTTCCCCTTCACCTCCCCACTCGAACCCTTCTCATTCCCCCCAAAAAGATCACTCTTTTTCAGCGTCTTACCATTACTAACCACCTCCAATTCCACATTCTTCTCCGGCTTCAGCACTTTTTTGCTATACCCCACCCGCAACATCGATTTTGTGATATCAAATGCGGGTTCCACCTTCTGTTCATAAACAGCATCGTCATCCGTCTCGTCCGAAGAGGACTCCTTGGAGGAATCCGTCTCGGACCCAGAGGACGACGCGGGCTGGATTCTTCTATTCAAGTGCTTCTCCTCCAATCTCTGCAGCCTCTCCTCGCCCCGGTCCCGCCTCCCCCGCTTCCGAACCGGGCTATCGGCCACGTCACTGTCGTCCATCGAGAAGGATGACGACGAGGTGGCGCGGTTTGGAGCGTTGGATTTGGGCGTTTTCGCAGAGCGAATTTCATCTAGAGTTCTCTTGACTGCAATTGTGAAGGGCTGGAGCTTGATGCGGTCGTATTCGCGGTGAGTTGAGCGGAGGTGGGCGGCGATTTCGTCGGCGGCGAGGTACTTGTACTTGCAAGCCTCGATTCGCCGGCGGAGGAGCGGTAGGGATAACGTTGACGGTGACTTTCCGCCGCCGCCGCTGCCGCTTCTCCACTTGTGGCCCATTGAATCGCCCCCGCTCTAGGGTTTGCGGAGAAAGTAAGGTGACGCGAGGAATTGGGATTTTATATGGTTTGGGGGATCGATAAATTTTTTTTTTTAATTAATTTTCTTTTTGGTGCATTGTTTTTACTTTGATATTATTTGGTTACAATTTAAAGCTTAATTTTTTTGTTTTTACGAGACTATAAGCTGAAAATTTTAAGTTGAATTTATTTATTATTTTAATCTGAATTAACTATAATTTTAATGTTAATTACATTAATTTTTTTTTCATGCTAAAAAGAGATCTTATTCCATTCAAAACTCCAACAAAATATTATAATATGAAAATGAATTTATTTCTCAAAACTATTTTATTTGAAAATTTCATTTTTTCCGAAACCATTTTGTATGTGAAAATTGTTTATTTCCGATATATGTACTGAAAATTTCTTTTAATTTTTTTTTAAAATTATTAGGAAATTTGCAAATTTAAGAATAAAGCAAGTTTGATTACTTTTTCTATTTACTATTTCTAATATTACTAAAAGTTTTTCAAAATACATATTCATCTTTATAATAGATAATATAACTCCTAAAATTTTCAAATATAACTATATAAACTTATTCAATAATTTTCTGTACTTTAAAGTCAACTTTTTCCGTATCTCTTGTATATTAATGTCGACTTTTTCTGTACATACCACACCAAATCCGTCTCTTTTTAAAAAGGCAACTATAATCAAGACATAATTTTCACACACAAAAAAAATAAAACCAATGTAATCAAGACACAGGAATGGAAGATGAAATTTTCGAAACCAAGCATAATTATCACTAGTAAATGTAACAACACATAAAATGATAAAGTAGAATAATTTGCAACTTCCACCACCGGTGAGCGACCTCCAATCGATAGACTAGAAGAATTCCAACAGTTACACCGAAGCTTGAATGACATAACGTAGCGAGAGAAAAAGATGTGAGATCGAAATTTGCCCATTACAAGTAAAGAAGAGAACTGTGGCAGTAACAACTAGTATATTGACCATAGCAGACATCAAAACCCGACATAACAAGGCCTTTGGGTCGCGTAACAGTTTTGTAGTAGTAATTGGACTGAGATGCAACTTCGGACAACTGAGAAGCAATCACACAGCATCTCAGCTCTTAGATTATACATCAATCACTCCCAACCCCAACAACCGTATACAGACAGACATTTAAAGAAAAAAAAAGAGTAAAAAGATTAATAATAAATTATTTTCTAGGTTAAATAGTACAAGTTATAGAACCAACAGCCACTGCTCAGTCTCATCATAAGCNNCAAAAAAAAAAAAAAAAGGCAAACACCAAAGCTTACAACTACTGTCGCGATGGACCTGCGAAAGAGTAACGAGCTGATACTGGTGCGAGCAATGTTTGGGGTCTAGCTCTTTCACTCGTGTGCAGTTGGTTGTAGGCTTTCGAAGTGTAAGACGAGTATAATGCACCAGCATCATCTTTCTCTCTCCCTTTCCTGTAACTACTTGCTTCCATCATGTAATCTTTGGTCTGGCTCGGGTAAATCTCTCTCCTCAACAAATGACTGCTCTCCGGTCGGTATGTTTTCTCCTTTCTACCAAGAGAATATGATCCTAAAGCTACTTCCTCTCTCTCTGCCCCCAGAGGAAGCTGATGAGGGCCGTTAGACGAACCGTAATATGGAACTTTCAAATAAGAATCTACAATAGATGCCGTACTTGCACTTATGTGGGGGACTGAAGAATGTAATTCTTGTCTGGGAAAATGACCATAAGATGTTAGATAATCTTTTTCAGCCTCCCTACCAGGGCGCACCAAAAGGTGCTCTTGAGCCCTCGAGTCAAGTTCCAAGGTAGGAGCAATATTCCTTCTAGGTGGAGTGACATTCCTTCTCTCTCTACGAAGACCATATGTGCGATAATCCTTTTCGCTAAGAAAAAGTTGCTCAGAAGAAGTCTCTCTCTGGGCTGAAGGGTCAAATCTATACAACAAATGCTCGTCATTTTTATTCAACTGCAAATTAAATCTCCTACCTTCATTATAGGTGTAAGGTTCTAGAGCTAATGGTTCCATGCGATGATGAGCCAAATATTCAGCTTCGCCTTCTTTAGCTTCTTCCCTGTCAACACACACAGGCTGAGGTTGATAAACCGGACGAGCAAGTTGTTTTACTTCGGCGGGCTTGAAAAGTTCCATCAGCCTGTTAACCTGTAAAGGGAAGTGGTAAATAATATAACATGAGATCATAATGGGATGTCGACAAACAAGAAGAAGTGTATCTCACTTGCTGAAAAGTGAGTTCCTGATCGAACTTGTTCTTCCCGTCATAATTTTCCATGATTGCCGTTTTAAAGACATTCTCAGGGAGAGGGTAACAATCATGATGAATTTCAAAGCGCACCTAAAAACGGAAAATAAACTGATGCATATTATTATACACATACAAGTAAGATGAGCAACTAAACTGATTAAGTGTGAGCAACAACTGCATTTCGTAAGAGAAAAAGCCAAGAGAATCAATGTGACCTGAAAAGGGAAGAAACCATTAAAAGCGGCAGGCTCTAGTTTCGCACCACCAGCAGACGATGCACTATATATACCATACAATAGCTTTATATCAAAATCATAGAGAAATAACTTAAGCCCTGGTTTGATATCCAATACAAGCTCTTTCCTGCTCGATGATACACCCATGACATGGTAACGAAAACAATCCAATTTCGTTTTTGCGTTGCAAAAAAGAATCACACCGCCGACTTTCTTATTTCTCCTCTCTTTCCCTTCACCTTCTAGCTTATGTTTTTTTCCTTCTTTCTTGATCTTTTGTTCATGCCCCACGGACCCACTAAGCTTTTCTTTGTTCTTTTGATTTTGCTGCTTCCTTAACAAACCATTTCTGTCTTCTATATTTTGGCACAGCAGTTTATTCTTCGACCCATCAAAGTTCCCTCTGTTCTTTCCATGACTTTGCACGTTGTCCTTAACATTCTCAGGGCTCTTGTTGCTTTGCTCTGCATTGGTAACATTTTTTGATTCCTCCATATTTAGAGCCTGGGAGCCCTCTTTATCATTAGTTTTATTAATCTTCTTTCTAACAACAATTACCTTCTTCTTCCTCTTCAAATTCCCACCACTATTTTTGCTTTGCTCCCCACAGATAACCTCCTCCTGTTTCAATTTCTCCCCATTTAGATTCTGAGAGTCCACTGTATCATCACTGTCATTTACCTTTTTGATCCCAGGAACAGCCTTTTTCTTCAAATTCCCATAGTTATTTTTGCTTTGTTCCCCACTAAGAACATTCTTTTGTTCCATATCCCCGCAATTTGCATTTTGTACATCCTCTTTATTGCTTTTTATAATTTTGCTTCCCACAACAATCTTCTTCTTCAGGACTTTTTTTCTCCCTTGAACAGGAGTGTCAGTCACTTTACTAGTACTTGCAACACTATTGTTGGCAGGCTTCTTAGCAATTTTAGGTTGGGCCTTCAACGACTTTGGAGTTTGATTCTCTGATGATACTGGTCCTGAAGAAGCTTCTGCTAAAATTGTGCTTTCTTTTCCTTCATCAAGTGCCATAGCCTATCGAACACAGGACCTTCAGACAAGGAAAATTAAACGAACTTTCAACAATTGTGCGACCTTGAAGTAGCAGGTTTCTCTTGAGACCACAAAGAATTAATCAAAGGGGAGTTACTAATAAGATTGCTACTGGTGAATGCTTGCAATAAACTGGAGTTTCTTCATAATGCCAATGAAACATAGTCCAAGAGAGTAGCAAAATTCTATACGACCAACATTAAACAACTCAGAAAGGCATAATTGATTTCAATTATGGAGGTTCAAATATATCTCCATTCTGCACGTCACTCTGAGCCCGAGGGACCACTATTCCAAGGAAGCCCGCATAATGCAGGAAGGTATTGATAAGACAATACCAAGAGGATAGTTTTATCGTTTTTAACCCAATACAAACAAAGGGGTACGTTTTAACCAAAAACGAACAAAGAAACGAACAAAAGAAATCTTGGGATCCAACACCCAACACAAAGAAATCCAACACTCTTTAATAAATTCTCATAACTCAACTCTAATGAAAAGTTACATCATAAAGCCTATTTATAGGCTCTTAAGAAAACCCAATGGGCCTCACTCATATGGGCCTACTACCATAAATAAAACAATTAAAATAATAATATAAACTCTTAAAACATTTATTTCTATATATTAATACTATAAAAATAATCTAATCTACTCTACATCACCGCATTACATTTCATGCCATTATCCGATCCTCCACTACAGCCCGATCTATTGCCCACATTTACATAACTCTTTTTGCCTCTACATAAAACTTTACAACGTCACATGTATAATGGTGCTTGAGGCACCATCATTTCATCAGTGAAACACACTTGTCTTATGATAAGAATGCAACATGGAAGCCCGTTATTGAGGAACAGAAACTTAGGTCTATATTTGTAGTTCTTCCAAACTAAATCTGAATAAAGATGTCTGTACTCGATGTATATACAAGAGGATACACATGTCAAGTGGGAACATAAACTGCTATCGAATTCCATTGAAAATTACAACATCGAGACATATTCATATGATTTCTAAACCATGACATGTTTGTAAGTGCACCCTGGCAACGTCCAACTTGTAAAGCACAACCAATTTACATACACCATTATAAAAATACATAAACATGCATACAAATAATGCACAAAAGTTGGAAATTTTGATATTATAGACTCACCCTATCCAATAAAAACACATCTACATGTCACAGGATCAAAGTACTTCTCAGAAACTGTGAAAATGAGTATACAAGGAGCAAGAAACACAAACCACAAGGTAGTCAAAGCTGATGCCTATTCAAAGAGAGAGATTATGTTCAATGCACGGGGCTGAAAGCACAAGTCGAACCACAAGTTGAACCCATACCCATAAAGTTACGGGCTAACTGCTTGATTAATACCAAATAGATAAGTATCTATGACAAGATTGATTACGCAATTCACAACCTTAAAAATCTATAGTCCATAAAAGATTAATATTTTAATTCATATAAAATAGACACTTTTTATGTAGAACAAGATTGACTAGGCAATTCATAATTATACAAAGTTACAAACCTATTTCTTTATAAGACAAAAATACATATATCGGAGTTCACTTCTTTGCTTTCTTATTTCTGCATCAGAAACGGTAAGAGAATGCATTTCAGTGAGCCATCCAAATAAGGTTCCCTTGCATTTAAAGAGGAAAATAATTCGACAATCAAACAGAAAGCAAATTTTTCAGCAAAAAGGGTGGATATTATAGTATTCAGTAGGTTAGTCCAAGATGCAGCTTTTCCAATTGATAAAGAACTAGCATAAACAACTTTATAGAGATTACAAGGGGAAAAAAATACTTTCACTAACACTCGTATGACAACCCATTGAGATTTTTAACAACGGCGACATTACAGATTTTGAGTTAATGACACCAAAGTTCACAACAATTGCACTGCAAAAATTGAAACCGTTTCTACCTAATAATACAAGATTAAGTATGACAAAATTGACTATGCCTCCATCCAGAGTCTTAAAAACCTAGATTCTACATAACACAAAAATATTATAAGACCAGTATCACTCAAGAAGTCCTGAAGAAACCAATTTTTTTATTCCCAAGAAACACAATCTAGGATACTAGGATTAGGCAAAGTAGAAAGGCATGCAATTAGCAGTGGCTATCAAAAAATTCCTATATTTTACAGATCTAAAGAGAAATGAACTAGTTACACCGTAAACATGAAAAACATCTAATAGAGCTCAGACTGTCTAAACTCCCGAAGGTGAAAAAAGCTGACCTTTTACATACTCTAATTAGCAAACAAAACCGATTCCAGTAACAATTTCAACAAACTGAGACAAAAACATTAAGTAGAAAAAATCACACAAAATCAATATCACTCAACATGTCACAGAACAAATTATTTTTGTTTCTTACAAGAAACAAAATTCAAGATAACAGGATAAGGCACAGCAGAAAGACACCCAATTAAACAGGATAAGGCACTGCAGAAAGACACCCAATTAAAAAGAAGGAAGCTAGTTCACAAGTTATGGAGTCCCATATATCTACCTTAAACCATGAAAACAACATCCAATCGAACTCAAATTGTTTGCAAATGAACAACTAACTACGTAGAGATGAAAAGCTAACCCCTTTTGGTGATGTAATAAGCGCATACAACAAATACAAGAGACAATTCAAACCGAGCCAAAATCATCGGGTTGCAAAATTTTCCTAAGACTGGTATATCCCACAAGTCCCAAAACACCTTTTTTGTTTCTCACAAGAAACAAATGTAAGATAATTGGATTAGGGCACCACAAAAAGATGTCTAACTAGCAGTGCCTCTAATAAAAATTCCCACAACTTCACAGATCAAAAGATAAATGGACTAATTAAGATGCCATCAGGTAAACAACTAATAAAGTAACAATTTCGGCAGACTAAGCCAAGCATAGCACTGACAGATACCGGCGAAAATAAGTACCAGTCCGGTTTTATTTAACAGGCCCCAACACACAATTTGTTTTTATTCTCCCCAAAAAAAATTTATGATAAAAATTAGGGTATAACAGAAAGGGTAATAAAGTTCCCCAATTTTACAGATCAAAAGATAAATGAACTAGTTAATATATAATCATTCACAGGACGGACCTAAGAGTTTGCTGGGGTCTACAGCGCATCCCTTTCCTAATTTGAAAAAAAAAAAATAGCGTAAATTTTTTTATGCAGCTTTGGCCCCCCTATAAAAAAATAAATAAGATCTTTAACCCCCTTAAAAAATTGTGTCCGCTCCTGGTCAGGCCCATAGATCTAGCATAAAAAGAGAAAACAACACCGAATTGAACTAAAATAGTTTGTATATGAGCAATTAACTACCCAGATCGAAACAAAGGGTGTGAATTACCTATCCCTAATCAGCAGATACGACTACTAACAGAGACAGTGTCGACAGAATCACAGAGTGAGGAGCCCGAGGAGAGAGAAGAAAAGAGATACCTGCGAAAAGAAATAGCGAACCAGAGAGAGACTGAGAGAGAGAGAGAGAGAGAGAGAGGGATGGGGACGGAGGCGTTTGGGATAAGGTGTTAAATTTGTTGCACGAACCGAATATTATTACGTTATAAAAATATAGTAACTATCATTTTATAATATAATAATTTTCTTTTACAATATAGTAATAATATTATATTTAATTTTTTTTTAAAAAACTAACATTTTATATCCACACTACTTCTTATAAAACAATTGTAATATGTTAAATGCAGTATTTATTTCAATTGAAAGTATTAAAGTTAATATAATTACTATATTATACAAATGCAGTTACTATATTTTAACACAAAGTTACCATATTTGTCAAAATGACTTAATTTTCTTTACTTTTTCTGTACCTACGGATCTTGTATAGAAAATAGAACTATTTCGTATATTTAGAAATGATTACCTCGGCGGGGATGACCATGGCTATATGTTGATGACTTGGATAATGACCCCGACAACTTTCTATTTTTTCTTTTTATGCAATTCAACAATTAGAACTTGTAAAGAATTTTTTAATTTCTATTTATTTAAACATTTTGAAATTTAATTTCTCAATGACAATCGATGAATGAAAACGGTATAAAATTATTAGAGTACGGCATCAATAAATAAACGTAGTAATCATATTTATTTATTTATTTAGAAATTAAAAATAAACTTTTTAAAATTAAAAAAAATAACGAAGGCTTACTTACGGGAAAAAGTATTATTTTCAAATTAACAATAGATCAGCGACAAAATAAATGTTTTTTATTTTAAAATTAAAATATTCTGCGACGGTTTCGCATTAGAACTAGAAAAAAAATATTTTAATGTTAACAAATTTAGCGACGGATTAGCGACAAAACAAGATAGATTTTTTTTATTCAGCGAGGGATTACCGATGGATTAGCGTCAAAAATAAAATATTTTTTATTTTTATATTTATAAACAAAGCGACGGAGTTAACTAAAAAAATGAAAAAAAAAAATCAA
>MKEJ01054099.1:0-13414 GCA_001753735.1 Embelia ribes
TATCACATAATTTCATAACATTGAAAAATAAAGTTTACTTACAAATGTCATAACTTAATACATAACATTCAAAATTATACAATCATAGGTAAAAAAATAAAAAATAAAAAATAAAATAAAATAAAAATTGAACCTGTTATAAAAAAAAAAAAGGAACCGGTTTGACCTGTTTGTGATCGGTTCACCGGTTTTTGGATCGGTTCAAATCATATCCGATTTTTAGGGTAACCCGAACCGGCCTATGAACCGATTTTCGGTTGAATTGGTTGAACCAGCTGGTCCGGTCCTGTTTTTAATACATTGCAATAGACTATAAGGATTTTGTCGTTCTATTTTCCTCTTAAATGTATGATCTTTCTGGTGGTTGGTATATTTCATGTGTGATCATTTTGTTCGAGCAGGTAGTTCAATCTGATAATGTTTTGAGGATTGTTAAGCATTTTGAAAGTAATTGGGATTTTAGGGACTTTATTGTATTAATAGAAAAATAATTTTGCCTCAAAGGAATACCCAAGGATAAATGTTTACGTAGCCTGTGCACGATTTATTTTTTTATTTTTTGTCTTTTATTTTTCTTTTTAGATATGGTTTTAAATCACATATACAAATATAAGTTTACGCATGCATATGGCCAGCCATTAATGTATTAGTTCTAAATAAAAGTGCATGAGAAAAAAAAAATGTATATCTTTTTTATTCATGGAAAATTTATATGGTTTCCAAGTATCATAAAATAGATTATAAAAATACAATCAATATTATAGAAATCTAACAAAGAAATATCAAATATCAAGAGATGGGCATTCACAATGTTTCACATTGAGAAATATAAAATAATTTCTAGTCCGGTAAAATGTATATGAAAAAATAGAAATTTAATAGAGCTATGTAATAGAAATTCTTTAAAAAATAAAATTTATCTCAATGTACAAATCAAACATGAACTTTACCTATTATGTTTCTTATAGAGTAACTCTCTCCTTTTTTTTAATACTTTGGAACGCTCTCTCCTCTGTTTTTTTGGGAATGAACTTCTATCCATTTCCCATTGTCCAGTTACATCATTTTTCTACAAAACATATTTATATTTTATTTTTTCACAAAAATAATTATTATTATAAAATTAAATATTCTGTAATGATTATTATAGTATCCACCAAAATCCATTTTGATAAGTTTTACACAAAAAAGTATTCGGTACTAAATACAGTACAAAAATAAATCATAATTTTTTTATCTCCAAAATTTTTTTGAAAGACACTAATGCGATAATTATAAATTATTTAATTTTATAATATTTATTATTTTGTGAAAATAATAAAAAAATATTTCCTTTTTTTGGAAAACAGGACAAATTTTGGATAGTTTGCACTGGATGGAATTCCTATCCGTTTTTTTTTTCAGAAAAGCTGACAGTTACTATTCTCTGATTCTGCTTTTTTTTTTCAGGAATTGCTAACGGTAAATATTCTCTCTCTGTCTCTCTCTCGACTCCAGCCAGGTGAAGAAATTGAATTGCAAGGGGATTGGGGATATTAGCAAAGTAGCCCTTATAAACGTTTCTGTTTGTTTTTCTTAATTTTGAAAAGCACTTATAAATGTTTATTTATTGTGTCATTTTTCTTTTGAACGGTCTCACCTCTGTTTTTTTCACAGAGGATCTCTGTTTCTGTTCTCCTGTCTCTGATTCTACTTTTTTCAGAGAGGTTTGACTGCAAATTCTCTCTCTCTCTCTCTCTCTCTCTCCCTCTCTTTGTTCTTTATTAAACAAACCCATGTCTCTTTCTCTCTCTCTCTCTCTGCTCCAGCTATGGCCAAAATGTTGCTGTTTATCACAAAGAAGCTCCTGCTCAGCTCTCTAGTGCTCACTCTCATGCTTATACCTTCTCTCTCAAAGCCTATTTTCAAAAGTGCTCTGTTTTTTAACCCCAATTTTTTTTTTTTTAAAACGATTTTTTCTGTGATTTGTGGAGATTTCTACTATTTTCTGCAGCATTTAGAATATCAGTGAAGCCTGTTTTGAACTTTTTTTTTATCCATAATCATCACCAACTAGAAATGTGCTCTGTTTTTCTAAACCCCATTTTAAAAAATGTGCTCTGTTGTTAACCCTCTTTCTTATTTTATGGACGATATTTTCTCCTGTTAAAGGAATTTTTTACTATTCTTGGCAACTTTTGAAATATGACTGGAGAGCTCTAATTAGGAATGTTCTCTGTTTTTTAAAAATATTTTCATTTTTGACATAGTTTTTATGTGAAAATAGAAGTTTCTACTATTTTCTGGCTATTACCTTTGGTCAGTTATGTGAACTTCAGAGTTAGTAACCTTGGTTGCATTCTTATCCGCACCTCCGAAACTCATCATTCTTCATATGGATATGGCAGTGCACCAGTTCAATGATAAAATGTGAATCACTGAGAATTTGAATGCACTGCGTGCAAATGTGTTTTGAATAATTCCCAACCTATAGCCATGAAGTGAGTATATAATCAACTTTCTCTCAACTATAAGTTTTTGACGGATCTCGAGATAGCAGGTAGAATCCGGCATAGAAATTTTGTGAGCTTGCTTGGTTATGCACTGACACCCTAAGAGAATCTCCTCTTCCATGATAACAGAGATTCACTAACCAAGCAAGCTCACAAGGTTTCTATGCAGGATTCTATCTACTTTCTCGAGCTCTGTCAAAATTTTCTTAAAGTTGTGCAAAAGCCGATTATGTACCCGCTTAATTGCTATAGGTCAATTCTTCAAATCACATTTGTAGACAATGCTGGAAGTACCGTATCTGATAATGTTAAATATTATCTCATATCGACTAATAATAAGCTTACACCCTTGCATGTACTTATATGGGCACCATCCCATTGCAAACTAGTTTTAAAGAGTGAGTTATACTCATGTAATTATTGCAATTATAAATTTAACATGGTATCGGAGCCAACTGATCTTTAGGTTTGGCAAATTACAGTAAATTAATAAAATTATCTCTGACTCCACCCATTTATGTCAGTGACCATCTTCGTTTTAAATTTTCAGTGATTCGCATTATATCATCATATGTGTGCATAGCCATATTCATGTGAAGAATGACGAGTTTCGGAGGCCCTGATAAAAATGAAACCAAGGGTTGCTAACTCTGAAGTTCACATCATTGGTGCACCTCAAGACAATGGTTTTCTTCTGGTCTTTTCCCATTATCCCTCCTAGGTTGGCGGGATAATACCGATGATTTGAAGGCATTTTATCCTACATTGGTTCTTGAAACTGGTCATGACATTCTCTCCTTCTGGGTTGCTGGGTGGTGATTTACCCTTCACAAAAGTAAGTTACCTTGATACTTCATGTGTTTGGATAAATAAGTTTGGGTAAATCAAATTGTCTAATTAGTATTATTGTGTTGGACCCTCACCTACCTTGCCAGTCTTGTGCTCTTCTCTTGTTTGCTATTACTGTTTATTCTCCTTAATTTTTGAATTCAATTTAAATTCCTCATTTCTTCCGCTAGAGTGGTAAGGTGATAGGGGTAGTAAATATTAGTTAAGAGTTAAGACTACTAAATTTTGTAATTGTTGTATACAAAACACCGCGATAGTATCAATTTCGCAGCTTTTAAGATCCCATGCCAATAGTTTGGAATATATTTGTGAAATGTATATTGTAATTGGATTCATGATGCCCAACAACTTGTTGCTAACTTAACAATCTGTCTGTGGGTATATTCGCATCCGATGATCCGGGAACCATGTGGGAGGAAGATGTCCAAGTCATTAGGAAACTCATTGATCCTGTTGAAGTGATAAACAGGATAATCCTTGAAGGTCTTCACAAGAGACCCGAATATGTTGCCATTTAGCTGCCAGTGGATCCTCTCTATGCTGAATAAAGCCATTTCAAAAACCGTGTCATCACTGGACTCGTATGATTTCTCTGAGGCAGTAAAGCCTTTCTTTGCCAATGATGATCCGGCATTTGCATGAGACAAATTGTGGGTGTGTCTGGATAATGGATTAAGGTTGCTTCATCCATTTATGCCTTTTGTTACTGAAGAACTATGGCAGCGCCTTCCCTCTCCCAAGGGTTCTTTAAGGAACTCCTCCATCATGACTTGCGAGTATCCATCGGAGGTGGAGGTGAGGATGTGTTTTACTTTTACTATGCAATGAAGTGCATATATGGTACGAACAAGTGATTGTCGAAACGGACATCAAAATCGTATCAAATGGTTAATTCTTTTGATGCGGCATTTTGAAGTAGAGACACATTAGGCAATGCATGGTATGTTTGTTTCTTGAAATTTTAAAACAAAACGTAAAGTAGTTAAAATTGATAAGATGCTGAAGATGAAGTTTTTATTTTGGAAGATTGTCGCTGTAATTAGTTTGAAGTGTTCTTTTGCCCCGATTTTCAGGAGAGCAGCTAATGTGCTTTGCCGAAATGATGCTGTTGCAGAGATGATTAAAAGCGGTGAACCCGAGATATCCACACTTGCCACTCTATCATCTTTAAGTGTACGTTGTTGATTACTTATATGTCTTCAAATGCAAGCAATATGTTCTGATGAGTGGGCCTCGGTATCTTCATTCTTAGCTTGAACTTCGAGTGAAAATCAAATACTAGGGCTATCACAAAATTATTTTTAGGTGGTTCTGTACCTCTGGTTATGATGCAATAAAATTTTGTACAAAACCTACCAAAAAATTATGCAAAATTTTATCTTTAAGTACTTTATACTTGCCTACAAGTGGAAAATCTTTTCGATTCTTTCTTATAAGGTCCTGGTTGCATCATAAGATGCACACCTTCGCGGTTCATCGCGTTACATATTTTGCAGAATTTGACTTAGTGACGAACCTTTGAAAATGCCAGTACCTCTTTATTTATATGACTACTATATTATGCTGTTAGTACCGAGATGAGAGGTTGCTGTGCCAAATTTCTTAGTTGCTACGTAATCTTCCGTGCTTATTTTCAGCTTTGATGATGTGGACGGTATTCTAATACGACTTTAATGATGATAAACTATCTGTTAAAATGATGGCTGTTCAAAGATTTATGGCGTTGGCAGTTGTTTTGGGATTGATTAATTGGCTATACATCCTATGTGAAAAGTGATTTCTTTTGAAGATATCAAGAATTATAGTGCCAAAATGGTGGGTTTTGATTTCGGGGGAAGTTCTATTTCCCGGAGTGCATCCTAGTTCGTGGCCTTGACTTGACCTGCGATAGGAAGGATAATATAGCTTTGTTTATATTTCATCGGCTAGCTTGTAGCTCGAACATTGTATTGTTTGTTGGTTGATATCCCATTCTGTGAGGTGGTGCGAAAGATTCATACTCGTTATTTCATACAAGCAGGTATTTTTATGATGACAACCCGTCATTCAAAATGATATTAATTTTCTTTCACGAAATAAGATTGGCTTTAGTCTAGTCGCCATCTTGGTTCTTTGTAGGAAATGCTTAAAATTCTTAGTCCTATCAAAAATGTTACCCGATGGTAAGCCGTCGATGTCAAAATTTATTTGCTAATTTTGGTTCTGCCACATTCGATATATTGGAATATGTTTCTGCAAGTAGTATGAATAATTTTATGTTTGTTTAGATTTTTCGGGTTGATGCAAAAATGGTTTTTTTTTTAGGAGCTCGAATAATCGGAGTTTGTATCTCTGCAGGCAACACGACAACCTCAAAAAGATATTCAGCAAGAGAATGAACAAAAGCCTTCGACACTCGTGCAAAAGTTATTGTCCTTAGAAGAAATCAGCCAAACTTAGGTACATGACGATAACTGAATACTTTATATATTCTAATTTCAAAGTTAAATTGCTTACCTTACACTGTCTTGGTGAAAATTTTGTTAGTGCTACAGATTACACCGTAATTATATGCATTTTTTGTTACTCCTATTTTAAGATCAAAAAGTTTGATGTGGTGATTTTAGTTCCTCAAGTTATAACATGTAAATGCTATGGGTAAAGTTAAGACTTTTTAGCTTATGTATATACTTTTTACAATGTTATTATATGTAATATTTACTTGGCAAAACGTGTAAACATGCCAACCGCTGGCCTATAGCTGTTATCCCATTCCTTCTAGAGTAGCTTTAAAGACAGAAAAAAAAAAAAAGAAAGAAAGAAAGAAAGAAAGAAAAAGGTAAACGACTTACCTGATCCTAGGAGATTATAAATCAGGTACTCTTTTTCCCGAATTGTTTGAGTTGCTTGCCTATATTTTTCTTCGAGCTCAGCCAATGCTTTTGCAGTTCTTTCGAACTCTCTCTGCAAGGAAAAGCATAATCCTATGTAACTCCAGTCTCAGTTCTGGAATTTATACTTTTTGCTGCACTTTTGCTTTCTTGCTAATTTCAACAACCTTTTATACGTCCATGAGTATTCAAAAATACAAGCAAACATAAACTTGGAAGAATAATAACATACAAACTATTTTTCTGTTCAAGAAAAAGAGAAATTCCATTGAAATCTCCGAAAACGGGAGGAGAAGCCCAGAACAAGACTACAAGAGTAACATTCCTGCAAATATGAACCCTATGAAACACCCAAAGGAAAGCTATACATCTTAATAACGACACCTAGAATTAGAAAAACGTATATATATACAATCTAGTGAAGCAGTTTTACGCTTCACTAGATTGTATAGCAAGACAATATATCTTGAGAAAATTTGACAATTAAGGTATGCTGCTAAGGACATTCAGAACCATGTGGCTCAATCCGCAAAAATAGCACATGAGGTACTTACGCCAGAGGAAAATTAGCAATAATTGCCTCAGGCGAGGCCGTGAGGGACCAGATGCAAGTGCCTCTGCGCAAGTTTATTGAAAATTAGGCTTTTCAGTGTCTGCCATGGTGAAAAAATTATCAGAATGAAAAAAAAAAAGAGCAAAGAGCAGATCGGATATAGCGAGGATGGAAAGCATGTCTTTTAAAACCAAGATTGTGAGAAAACAAAAATGAAAGTGAATGAAAAGTTCATGCGTGTTGTCGCGCACCCAATGCTGAAGTCTTTGCATTAATGTAGAAAAAAGCACTGAACTTGAACCGAAAAGAAAGAAAATTAATAAAAAGGGCAATGGGTGTAGTACCTGAGTCTTTTCATGTCTTTCACTTAAATCTGAACACAACTTTTGCTGATTCGCGAAAAGCTCTTCAATTTCCTTCACTTTCTGCACACATGCAGCTTTCGAGGTTTTATCACAATTATAGTGTAGAGATATTTTTGAATTCTAAAATCAGCAAATGTTATAGTTTCATTTTTACCTCCTGTTTTAAACCTAAATCAAGTTCGATTCGCTTCACTTTCTCTAACATATCCTGCACATTAAATCAAGATGGTTGTCTATACGTTGACAAGATCAAAGTTTCATACTAAATATATTCTGAATTAAACCTTTTTAGCTGCTTGTTCAAACAGGTATTCGTCTTTCGGAATATAGATACCACTCTTCTCTCTGGTGGCATGCAATTCTGGCGATAATAATAATAAAAAATTGATTAATAATGAGAAAAAAAAAAAAGGAAAGGAGCTATGATACACTTTAATAGAGGAATTAATTTTCTTCCATTAAAAAACAAAATCATTGGAAGCATGTGAAAGGGAAATGAATGAAAATGGAAAAACCTTTCTTAAGATGATCTATCTCTGCATAAAGATCGTTGACAAGCACAGATCTTAACACCTTTTGATTAACCTAAATTAAATCAGGAGCAGAAAATTACTATCAACAAAACAATCGTATGCAGAAAATTGTGCAGCAAAATAAAAAATAAATGGATTTACTAACCTCAGGCTTGTTTTTGATGTTTTTGGCACGGTATGCATATTCTAGGGTGTTAAGTGTCTCTTCCAAACAACTGATAGATGGTGATATTGTAGCTATTAAGCAGGCTTTTGTTCTTCCTCCGAGCGTATCTCTCAATAGCCTTGTTAATTTGCTGTCTCTGCTCATTAACATGAAATAGGTAAATATAAGTAAGAAAACATCGTCCATTCTTGATTTATATGTTTCCTTCGTCAGATAACTAGTAGTTTTACCTGTACGGGACATGATTGGAGTTGTCAGCAAGCGCATTTATAACTCGCCCGAATGTGAGNNAGGTATCAAAATATTGGCAAAATAGTGATTTTGGTATGAAAAACAAGAAGCTAAGGGAATAAGCCTAATGCCTATTCAGAATTTGGGTTTGATATTTAACTAGAAAATTGTGTTCATCAATAAGGTCTCGTGGAAAATTATTTTCCACCAATAAAAAAAGTAAAATTTACCTCTCGAGCATCAGACTGTTGTATATTCTCAGAACCAGCAAGATCGACAAAATTTAGTTTACCACACTTGAGAAGCTCGACCCCATCTTGAAAACAATCCTTCATGTTGATCGAAATAGAAAATATCGAGTGAGAGCGATTACTTTTTTCATTGGAAAAAGTCTCTGCAGTATGCTTCTTCATCGACCCTTGATCTAAGATTTTGTACACTTCATCGTCACTTTTTACTTCAATCTCCTCTAAGCCTCTCAAATAAACATTTCCTTTGCCATCTTCCATGATGCTAATCGGTTGTTTCTGATTTTCCTCGAAATTTTGATCAACCAAAAGATCGGTTATCTCCTCATTGTAAAGCTCTAGATACGTAACCTTCATGCTATATTCAGCCTTCTGAGTTTCAAGAATATAGAAAATTTGCTGCAAAGCTCTTGGGATAACTCCTACATCATCGTCGAATGCTCCATTCTATACACCAAGAATAACAAAAATCAAACTATTAAATAAATATGTTCAATAAGATAAATAAAATATGTGATAATATATACCTTTTGTATATTTCCTTCTCCTTCCATCGTGTAAGTTTTCCCAGTCCCCGATTGACCATACGCTAAGATAGTACAAGTATAGCCCTCAAGAGCTTCATCGATAATAGGAACGACTACTTGCTCAAACAAGTCATTTTGCAGGGATTTTGGACCAAATACCTAAGAAAATTTTATCCAAAAAAATCACTAAGAAAATTTTGTCCTCACTAACCAGATGAAAACATGGTAACTTGAGAAAACTAAAAGCAAAAAATGAAAACTCACTCCATCAAATATAAAGGATTTGTCTATCTGGTGATTAGACTTATTTTTGACTACAGAAACTTCTCGCTTATATTCGTCACAAGAAATTGCCGCGGGTGTTTTTATCAGCTTCTCCGCTTCATTCATTGGCCTGATACCGACGAACACCAAAAATAGAATAATTCTAGATAAACT
This sequence comes from Embelia ribes, assembly GCA_001753735.1. Classification (NCBI taxonomy): domain Eukaryota; kingdom Viridiplantae; phylum Streptophyta; class Magnoliopsida; order Ericales; family Primulaceae; genus Embelia; species Embelia ribes. Next base: position 9,273 of record MKEJ01054099.1, read on the forward strand.
TATTTAGCAAGAAGTGCGAGTTGAAACGATGAATCTTACGCACCTGCAACGAAGAATAACATGCACATTCATGGCGTTGCCAAACCCACTCGAGCTACGGTCGCTTACTGATGGAGCTTCTTTTGTTGATTTATCGCTCGACCATAAAACTTGGAACGATGAAAATGAACGTAAACTACTCTTCATCTGTTGATTAATCTTTAAATTTTCTATCAGTGGTGTTCTCTCTATTCCCTTTATTCCTTAAATTTCAATGTCACGGCAAATGATTAAGAACTTAAACAACTTTAGGACAAGTATTAAAAAAAATAAATTTAAACCCTGATTTGTAGCACCAAAAGTATAACAAATTTTGGGATTAAAATAGGAACTTGTTTTCTTATTCTTCCTATACCAAAATAATCATACTAAAGAGAGAAAAGAGAAACAGCTGCAAACAGATGAGATCAAGTTTTGCGCTATATATATATATATATTGTGTTAGAAATGACATGTGAATTGCACTAGTGGTCCATTGAGAACTAATCAAGTGAGTTTTTGTTTTGTTCCTCGCGAAAAAATGAGACTAAAAAGAAATTATTGTTCCTAAATTCATATGTTTTGTAATTAGATATTTCTCTTTGTTAGTAATAAATTGCTATTGTGCATGAAATTTGATATTAATAATTTCAAAAAATAAAAATAAAAAAACTAATTTTCCCCAAATAACCTACACACAACCCTTCTTGATTTTATGACGGTTGCCCGCTATAGGGCCTAATTCTGCAATATATTCAAAATTTTGGGGGACTTAGTCTGTAAAAATTAAACTATGGTACTAAAATTTGAAACTCATCACTCTACAAATTTGACTTTCCTACAAGGAAAATAACATGATTTATTAATATTGTGTTACTAGTTTGGTAGAAATTAGTTCACAACTTGTACATAGAGCCAAATATTTCATGAAAGGTGATGTAACCAGGCCGCATTGAGGATTCTAGAACATGGGAGTGCATAATGTCATACATTTTTTTAAAGAGGACTAAAGATTATAAATAATTTTAGATGTGAGCTATAACTGCATTAAAAAAAAAAAAAATAGCATTGCCCGTTTCTTGGCACCTCACATTTTCAAAGAAATAAGAATTTATACATACAAGTAGATATAATTTTTTTTTACGTACTATCATTCGAAATACACTAAAAGATTTTTGTGAATTCATCATTTTAAAAAAATCATATTAAAAACAACACAAATACACGGATAAAAATTGGCCAACAGCCATACAAGGCAACCCCGCACCTTTTTCAATGTTATTATTATGTAATAAAATCGTAATCCGTATACATATATAAATTATATACAAAGTCAAAAGTGGGTTTCCTGGATGTGACTAACCTTTTTGCTGACCAGTAGAGCTGAGACACGTGCAGAATTAAGGAAGAAATTGGGGATGAGTTCTAGAAATGGAGAGAAAAGAAATAGCAATTACACGAGTTACTTTATGTAAATAAATAAAGAAAATAGGTTCTTTTAGCAGGGGTCTAAGCATGAGCGTTTTGACTTTTAAGGCAGTGTTTAATTATGTAACCAATGGCGTTTCAAAAAATTAATTTGAAAACAGATTTGAGGAGAGTTATATATGGGAGGTTGAATTGAAAATAAACAATCATTTTCCTATTTTTTTTTTTTTAAAACATACGAGGGAAATATAACTTTACTAAATTTCCAAATAAAGTTGTGAGAAATTTTCTCTATTTTCTATATCTGATATATTATAATTTTTTTCCTAAAATATTAACAATCATAATTTTTTTTTTTTTTTAATTTTAGAAAAGTGGATTATAATTTCAAAAATTACCGGCCCCTACAATTAGACTTTTGTAGCTTGGACAACATTGAAGGGCATATAGCCCGTACAAGTGCCTAGTATTGAAGTCTCATTTGGACAAAACTGGGGCCTTGCACCAAAGCCTAGTATTAAATTGTGGGCAATATTAAAGTCACATTGGCCTCCACTAGTTTAAGTTGCATATGGCATGATCGCCGACACATCTGAATCGTTGATTTTGCACGCAGTCTTTACAGAAGAATGTTTGCACGCTTTGCACTTAGAAACTTTTGTTGGGCCCTCCTAGACACAAGCTGAGTTAGGCCAATACTGAGAACGACCACTACCATAGGCGATAACACCGATGTGCATCCTTAGTCCTTGCTATTTATGGGTGTTCAATGAATCCGAGTATGTGGCAATTACAAACACTTAACGTTTCTTTCAAGGGTAGAGCTGGAATATTAATGCGTTAAATTAAAATAAAAAATATAAATGAACAAAAAATCACACGTCCCCTTGGAAGATATGGTTGAATAATCACATGTTGCTCTCAAATTATCAATCTTCTCATTTGCCCCCCAAACTCTGGATCNNTTCGCATAGATTGCTAATGTAAGAGTTCTATTATTTTATTTTTTTTGTTTTAATTTTCTGCCAGAACCAATGAAAGAAAATAACCGGATTGCATCATTTGCCCCGTCATTTCTCGTCATGATTGCATCACAAGTGTCGTTCTTGACAATTACATGGATTGCCTTAGATTGGAAGGTTCAAATTTGATGCTAGTTGAAAAACCATCCGAGGTTTGTTTAGAGTATAGAGTTATTACTGAGTCGAGTAACAGGACCGTATATCTGCTTATTATTTCTCTCAATTTCTATGCATATTTTGTCAAAACTAATAGTTTGCTATCGAACCGAGCACCTGTGTGTCACCCTTTCAATGACAATTAATGGAAAGGGAGAGGAATCCATCAAGTTTTGGCTCGCAATAAAGCTAGGGTCCTGATCGAGCAACTAGTAGTCCTGTCTATCCACCTCTCCAAAGACAATATCTTGAGTACCTATGATGGTGACTACATCTGCTAGCATGTGATGTTTGGACATAAAATCGAGTGCCTGTAAATGGGCAAAACTAAATGCTCTTATTTTCACAACGGTATGGACGATTGCTTCTATTACTACCTCTCCTTTAGGTGCTTCAACTGTGGGGAAAAATGACATTCTATATAAATTACATATTTGTCAATTTCTTCACCAACACTTTAAGTGCGACATTCTGTAATCAGCGAGAAGAGAGAGCGCGATAGCAGATAAGAGAGAGAGAGAGAAAACTTGTGAATCATGTGTATTTTTCACGAGCTTAGAGACAGAGTTTATATATACAGAAAAAGGTTAGTAGTTGCCACAATATAACTGGCAAACAACCTAACCAACTAATTAACTTGTTTACAAAGCAGTATAGCAGAAATGAAAAATGAACAAAATACTACACAAATACAAAATATGACATCATAGTCTCAGGAGGCTCCCTTAAGATGGAGAGTGAATGGAAATGACTCCCATCTTGGATATAAAATGAAGAAACAAAGAACCCAAAGCTTTGGTAAAGACATCAACAAGTTGATTGTGAGAATAAACATGAAGTAGATGAACTTGCTTGGCTTGAACTTTCTTTCATATGAAATGGCAGTCAATTTCCACACGTTTAGATCAGTCACGATGAACATGATTGGCAGCTAAGGATAAAACAGCTTTACTATCAGTGTATATAACAGGTAAGAGTAGAAGGAGAAATGAACAAAACTCGAAGAACTAGTAATAACAAAACCACTTCATAACAAGTATAGGTAAAAGCCCTATATTCTGCTTCGGTTGAAGATTGAGAAACAATAGATTGTTTCTTGCTCTTCCAAGAAATAAGAGAATCACCCAAAAAGATACAGAAACCAGTAACAGACTTGCGATCTGTGGGATCACTACCATGATCAGCATCAGAGTATGCACGCAGCTCCAAGGAAGAGGTGGATGGAAGTAAAAGACTCTGAAAGACTGTACCCCGAAGATACCGCAAAATACGAAGAACAGCTGCCCAATGAACTGTAGTAGGAGAAGCAACAAACTGACTAACAACATGAACAACATATGCAATATCTGGACGAGTAATAGTGAGATATACCAAGCTCCCAACAATAGTACGGTATAAAGTAGGATCTGATAAAAGTAAACCATCAGAAGAAGAATACTTTGCGTTAACCTCAATGGGAGTATCTACAGTCTTATTATCAGTAAGTCTAGCCCGCTCAAGAATATCTGCAACATATTT
>MKEJ01054101.1:0-15850 GCA_001753735.1 Embelia ribes
TAGATATTAAAATAGATAATCTGCATAATGCTACAAGTGCTCTAAATCTTAATTTTTTCAATCAAAACACACTCCCTCTAATATATATATTTTATATTATTTGAAATACTTTGGTGAAGATTTTGACAATGAATTGACCTATCACTAGAAGATAATAAATTTTCTTTTCAATCTTCATACTCAAACATATGTTATTCAAAATAACTAATATACATATATATATATCTATATCTATGTATATATATACATCTCAATTTGTGTCTGAATTTAGAATTTGCTCAATACTTAAAAGGAAAGGTTCAATATTTTATTTGAATTGGTTGATTAAATATAAATTATTTGATACCCTCTAGAAATTGCCCAATACCTACAATGAAATATTCAAATTTTTTTTTATTTGGGTTGGGTGATAGATGCAAAATTGGTTGATTCTTATAAGGGAATTTTGGAATTTGTTTATTCTTTTGATGAATTTGCAAAATTATGTTAAAGGTGCAAGTGAAATGTGTTCATAGTAACAAATATTTTAAAATGTTAAGAACAATATTTTAAAACATTTTGACGTTGCCATGAAGACGAATGCCTACTTATTTCGAAAATTGATTTCGACTTTGTAAAACTGATTTTGGCTTTGTAAAAATAGTAATTTTTTTGAAATTTTAATTTCTAATATACTTTTAAAAAAAAAAAATTGCGCGAAGTGCTAATAATTATTAGGTGTGGTGCCAATAGTAATTTGAATTAAAAATAAAACGAGACACCAAAAGTAAAATAGTAAGTGCCAATAAAATTACCCAAAATTTATCATCATAAACTAAACCGCCATGATATAAATAATGGATAAATTAGACTTTGTCCCATGAGATTTCTAACAATTTTAGATTATAGCTTGAGATTTATGAAATTATACTATCCCCTGCGAGTACCTTACCCCCAACTATTGTGGGGAAAAGTGGAATTCTACTATAAGATAACAAATTACTTTTAGAACTACTTAAATACCCTTTATGTATCGTTCATTCTATATATTTTTTAACTTCTTAAAATTAGATTGTATAATTACATATATATATATATTATATAGTATAAAATTTCTCTAATTTTCATAATTATTAACTTAAAAATAAATAAAACGAGACAATAATATTAGGAACAAAATGGTCTTTCCACGTAAAATTCAAACTTTAATTACGACGTGGGGGAAAATGTAATTTCCGATACCTTGGGGCGTATTCCGAAATATTCAGAAACCGCAAGGGGACAAAGTGTCATTTACCCCGAAATAAAACGGTGGACACGTGTCACCAAAGCGATAAAATCGTTACAATCATAGCACAACGTGGATGCGTTTACAACATTATAATCGACGGCCACGATCGCATCTCTCTCTCTGTTATCTCTCCAACTTCACCCTTCAGTCTCTCTGAGCTTCGCTTTTTCTAAGCCTTTGGTTTCGCTTTCACCCATTCAATGGCTCCTCATACAAAGAAACAGGTTCTTTTTTTTTGTTTTAATGGGTTTTCCACAGATTATTTACGTACATGTAATATACGAGAAGGGTTTAAGAGATAAAAGTTTTTACAAAAAATCTTATAAATTTTGTTATTCGTTGGATATGAAGCGATCAAACGGTTATGATTTATCAAGAAAAAATAAAGAGAGTAGAAAACTAGTATAAGATTTTTAGTAAAAATATTTGTGGATTGATCCGTCCCGTAATATATATATATATATACACACACACACAGGTGTTTTGTTTTTTCATTGATTTTCATTTTCATGAATTTCTTTTGCTATGGGTTTTGTTTTTTCATTGATTTTCATTTTCATGAATTTCTTTTGCTATGGGCTTGTTTGCTTAAATAATAGTTGTGGATTTTTAAAACTATTTGATGTTTTGATGTAAAATTGGAGAGGGACATAGATGCCTCACTTGTCTCATAATTTTGATTTTTGAGAAACAAACTAAATACAGCTATATTTATTGTAAACAAACTTATATGTAGGCTTAGCACCCATAATTTTCAACCAAAAAAAATAAAATAATGATAATAATAAAAATAAAAAATCAACCAGTGACTTGGATCTACCTTTTTTTAGGTTGACAACAAGTAATTTTTTATTAAATCTGCAACCATGGTTTTGATCCCATAGAAAATTTATGGGATGTTGGAATTACTTGTAAAAAAAATTTACACTAAAATTTTAATATTTAATTTACATGAAAAAAAAAAAATCACCCTAAATTTTTTAACACTTGAGAATAATTATGAGGAGTGTTGCAGCCTCTCCTAGCAAACCTTTAATTCAAGGACTTTCCGTCCGGGCTGCAACCAAACAAACCCAAAGTTTAGTGTTTGCTGTAATATGCTTGTATAAAGATCCTTCCTTTATTTGGTAAAGTCATTTCTCCTCATCCTTGATTTTAAAAATTGTCTATGCAAATTATTGAATTTCAATGGATTTAATTACAAATTCAATGAAAAAAGTACATATGAATAGATTTTCAAGCGTTTTATTCTATTTGCTATCAATAACATCACTCTCGTGCCTCCACAACTCAATAGAAAGGAGAAGATAACCCAAAGATGCATGTGCGGAACTATGGTATATAATTATAAAATTTATGGGATGGCTGGAAATATTTTATTGAAAATTTAATACTAAAATTACAATTAAACAATTTTACACTACAAAATTATCATTTTTTTGTTGGGGTTGGGGATGCACTAGATGTTGTAGCCCCTAGTAAACTCATATGTCCCGTCCAGCCCAGAAGAAAGGGAATAGAACCTAAAGACAAAAGGATGAATTTTAATGAATTTTGGAAATATGCATGTGGATTTTCAATGGGAATTTATGCATTTGAAATCGGAATGAGGGGGTATGCCCTGGGCAGAGTGTGCCCAATGCATCTGGGCCGCTCGTTTCTAAATCAGTGGCTGAGATTATATGTATAGATCCCGCACAAAATTTAAATTTGAAAAAATTTATCTAATCTCAGCCGTTGATGTAAAAATGAGCGGCCCAAATGCGTTGGGCACGCTCTGGCCAACACTGTTGTTGGGCAAATCCCTCAGTTATTCGAAATCACTAGAGATGTTGATGTTTGTGTGTATTTCGTCTGAAGTAATCATGCAATGATTTGAAATCCGCATTTTCATTGCATTTAGTCTTAGAAGCATCATGGATTTCAATTGTCAAGTTGTTGCTAAAAATTTGGAATCCATGGTTCATATTTTAAATCACTCCATAGGCTCATCGGTATCATAAAGGTTACATCTCTTTCATTTCGTCCGAAATCATAGATTTGATATCCTCTATGTTACCAAACGCAACCTAAGTTTCTCACGGTAATCATGTGGATATTGTTCAATAAAAATAATGCGTTTAGACACTTGTTACTTGTACCTGGTCTTGCAAAACATGTTTGCTTGACGACGTCTAAAACCGAGGACAAAACTAAAGGTTTGCTAAGGAGGTGCTACAACACTCCTTATAATTTTGAAAAATCTACTAAGTGTCCAATATTTTAGTGTAAAAATATTTTAAATATGGCTTCGGTATCCCGGTAATATTTTTTAACCCTCTTATGATAATTTATATGACGTTCAACATCCCTCATATCTAATTTCTAGTTCCGCCCGTCTATAACAATCACATGGTAATGCTAGAACAATCACATGGTAATGCTGCCAATACATCAAATATTTGATAGTCTTTTTTACATTGTTAAACTTCATATTTTTGTACAAATATGTTTTCTTTGTTAACAGAAAAGGAAGGAAGTCCAAGCCCCTGAAATTCGACCTTGGGCCGAATTACCGCCCGAGATACTTGGGCTAATATTTCAAACTCTTCGGCTTGAAGATCGACTCGTAAAACTGCCTTGCGTATGCAAATCATGGTCAAGTGCTTTGAAGGGTCCTTATTGCTGGGAAGAGATAGATATATTTGAATGGAGCTTCCAGAAGAAGCAAACCAAACAGACCCATCGGATTGATAGGCTGCTTCGGACCCTGATCGAGAGAAGCGGTGATTCATTGCAGGCGCTATGTGTTCATGCTCTCTCTTCTGAGGATATCTTTTCCTTAATTGCGGATAAGTGAGTACATGTTTGTCGAAATATCATTCAGTAATGCATCTTACTTTCTTCTCTTCGTCCATATGCTGTTATGTTAGCCTCTTTCGAAATAGGGGTAAGACTACGTTATCTGCGTACATCATATCTTCTGTGGAAACCAGATAAGAATGCATATATCAGTTCCTCTTCAGACCCGGTCCACTTGGGTTGACTACTGGAAACGGACTTGGTAGGTTTAGGCCTAGTTTCGGTATTGTTGCGGTTTTTTGGAACTGCTTTGCAAAGGGGAGAGGGAGATGGAGAGTAATTGTGGTAGCCTGCTTTTAAAAATGCCCTCAAATGTAGAAGTATCTGTTAGAAAACAAGTAATTTAAAAAAAACGAAACAAAAAAAGAAGCAGAAGCAATACGCAATAAAAACTACCAAGGTAAGAAACTTGCAAAAACTTACTTTTTGAGTTATCGTTTTGATTCCGAAATTGAATTAAGATTAAAGAAATGGAGTTTTAAAAAAAGTAGGTTTTTACTTTTTAGTTTAGAAACCACTTGACACAAGAATGTGCGTAATTTTGAGAATTTTGACAGCGGTATTTTGTGTCTTAAACATGCTATGATTTGTTAATGCCTATGGTTTTCTTGCTGAGTACTTGGACGAACTTAGTTACCTAAGGGGAACTATTCACTGTTTAGAAACTAATTTTAGATAGTTCTTTGAGCTTCTACCTATCTACTACCGCTACGCCAGGAAACGTTTTTTTTTTCCTTTTCTTTGCCAAGCTTTACGAATTGTAAAGTTATTTGCGGTTATTAGGTTTTTTTGGCTCTTCTTTTGCCTAGCTACCTTTTGTTGAAGATATAATTACATAACTTTGATATCGAGTTAAATTGTACTCCACCTATCACCTAAAGCTTACTCTATTAGGGGGAAACATTAGCTTATTTATCAACTTTGGTCGGTTTTTATTGATTATTCGATAAATGCCTTCTTGTTTGGTATGCAAGTGCCAAGAATCTGCAAGCTCTGATGCTATTATTTAGCGGAATATCGGACGCAACTCTTGAAAAGCTCGCCAGTAAGCTCCCTTCCCTGACGTTCTTAGACGTAAGCCTCTGCAAAAACATCGGTACTCGTGGCCTAGAAGCGATTGGGAACAACTGTAAAAATCTCACGAGCTTGTGCTACTGCGTGGGCGAAAACACCTTCACTGACCAAAAATCTTGTGATCTGGCACATTCCATCGCCACCACCATGCCCAAACTTAAAAGCCTCGATATAAGCAACTTTGAAGTGGGAAACAAAAGTGTGGTCGAAATTATTACGAATTGCAAAGAGCTTGAATCCCTCTGCATAACAGGGTGCTACGATGTGGATATCAATGGTAAGTTTTTGGAGAGATTTCCGGGATTGAAGGTCAGAGGACCTTGTAGTTATTGCCATGAAAATGACTCGGGCAAGAAGTGCGATTGTTGGGGCGTTTCCTCGGAATCCGATGATTCGGTTTATAATGCTGCAGTTATTGCAGATTATTATAGCTTACTGTGATCGCATATACACATGTGCAATGTGGCTAGTGGTTGAATGCGGATTATCAATGGCATTTGGAAAGTTGCTGCTGCTTTTTATTATCTGTTTTCTTTTATTTTCCCCAATTTTTTTTGTTTTCCGGGTGGGAAAGTTTGAGTTTGTTTTTGGTTGTGTTATGCACTTGGATGAGTTTTGAGTATTTAAAATGCTGAGTAGGATGTGAATGTTTTTGTGTTTTGTTTAAAAATATTTGAGAACTAAAGTTTTAATTGTCTTTTCTTTATACATAAAGCCGCATCGCGTGTGTGCGACGTGGACTAGATGCTGATAAATCCTGCAGACAGAGGTACTTTTGGGGTGTTTTTGCTTTGAGTTTTCAAAATGGCTTTTGTTTCGGTTATTAGTTTCAGTCTTGTAAACTGAAAAAACACTAATTTGCTGTTAGTTTAAAAACGTCGAAATCACTATCACCACATTTCTGTTTTTTGAACTTCATTGAAACTGATTGCGCATCCCGGATACCATTTTCCACCGGCTTCGCTTGTGTCATCAACTCGTCATAATACGACATAATTTGCGTATCAATCGATGTAACGCGTCAAAAGTAATGAAATGCTCAACCAAGAACTGGGTTTGGCTTGCTCTATGTCTAGATCTGTTCCGATAAGTGATAGGAATGTCTCAAACTATCCAAGATTAAAAGATTGAAATCTTTGGCCATATATCATTATTTGTATATCTCTATTAAGTAATAGCTCATCACGTATTATTTAAATGATCCATTGATAGCTAAGTATGTAGCAGCATTAGGTTTATTATTATATTTCGACTATACTTCTTGGTTGATCAAATTTAAGAGGCCAACAAGTGCACATAAGAAGCACATTGTCAAATTTGAGAGGCCAACAAGTGCATATAAGAAGCAACATTGGTCTCGGTCTAACGAGTAACAGTAGGTAATAGAAATATCAAGCCCGTCAATTTGGCGGGTAACAGTACCAGAAGCTAGTAACAATAGCAAGGCCGCTGGTTTTCTACGGCCAACAGTAGCAAGAGGTAGCAACAACTTTTTAATTTAAAAGCAAACAAGCCCTTGTGGCTCTAACACCATGTTCTAATGGTCAATCACTTGGTGGTAAGGAGATGAGTAAATCGTATTACATTTAGTATGTGAATTATTATATTCAGACAATGAGAACAAGAGAAAGTATGAACACATAATACTAATCGAGAATCGATTTGATTGATCTGAGTCAGTGCCCAAAGAAAAGCTTCCTCTAATGTTTTCATGGCCCAGCATCGGAGAGTTCTTGATAGTATGTTCGAGCTCGTAGGCAGGGCAGAGTAATAGAATCTGTGAGCTCTGGCAGGCTTTGAACACAGTATTAGTTGATTCTATGAGAATTGCAAGTTGAAACAATCACAAAGATGTTGATAGTTTAGAGCGAAACGAATCTTCATCTTGAATAATGGGAGGTATAGTCCATGTGCCAAGAGAAGGTCCGGTAATCTTCCCTCCTAAACAAGTCAGAAATCCAAGTCAATAGAGATCATGAGGGTGTCATTTAATCTCGAGAGCCTGTAAAAAGGTTAAAATGGAGAGGAGCGTTTGTTATGTAGAGTTATATCAACAATATAATGGAGACGATTGTTTGTACCTTCTTTAGTGGCTTCTTCGCATCTTTTCTGGTAATTCTCGGCTAGCTGAGGATCTAAAGCTCTTAACAAGTGTTCATACTTCTCTTCAGCCTCAGTTATGCATTTTGCCTGTAGAACGGAAATACATAAGCTAACGCTTGGAACGAATGACTTTAATAAGTGAGTTTGTTTGAAGGCAACTTTTAAGCAAATAAACTAGCTATTAGGAAGTTATGGAAAGGTTAGGTTTACCCAGCATAACCTTAAATTTTTTGTACCCAAAAAAAAAAAAAAAAAAGGACTCGCTTGTTCTTAAAAGATGAACATCCAAATGACTCTAACTAATAATAAGAAAAAACAAAAAATGTAAAATGAGTTGATTTTAGTTATGCCCAACTAAGTAATACAAGTTTAATTCTAGACCTCAGTCATAAGTTGAAAACTGTAATTATACAAATTAGCCAAGAACCAACAGTACACAGAAATGAACCATCTAGTGAATCGCTATTGCTTTTTGCTATTTGGTTGCAGAATGACAATAAAACAGCTAAATAGTTTTTTTGGTCATTAAGTACGTACACCCACACAGTTATTTTTTGCATTTCAATTTTGTGTGACAGGCTATAACACAAGAACAAGATTATGGATGAACCATAAATACCTAAAACAATCAACTTTAAAAACCCAATATGAAAACCAAAAATAAGAATGAACCCAAAGCGTCATCTTGCACAATTCAATTTGAGGGCCACTACTTCAAATGGTGAACCCAAAATCAGACTGTGTCAAAAAGTTTAGACAGAGATGAATATCACTGTATAATAAGATGATCACAGCCTCCACAGCAAATCTAGTAGTTCATCAAAATAAAAATAATCCCAACCAAGGGTGATGTAGGATGGCATTGAAATGATACAATACTAAAAGATAGATCGATCGTTTTTAACCTAATACGAACAAAGGGGTACGCTTTAACAAAAATGAACAAAAGAAACTTGGGATCCAACACCCAAACCAAAAGAGATCCAACACTCTTGTAATCAATTCTCGTAAAATCAACTACAGGAAATAATATCCTTTATATAGGACTAAAAAAAAACCCTATTGGGCCTAATACATATGGGCCTACTACCACTAGTAAACTAATTAAAACGAATAACCTAAACAATATTCGCTACCTCAATTAAATAAAACAATAATTAAAATAAAATAATTTAATATAACTAATTTGCATCAAAGGGGTTTGAGATCTTCTCCCTCATGTCCTGGTTTCCAAGTTGTGGGTGGAACAGAGAAAAAGAAACTATCTAATTCACAAAAAAACATTCCATTCTATTCCCGGTTCTCCAAATCAACTATGAGCATCAACAATGTGTGTTGGCAGGTCCAGGAATGGTACTTGGAATAAAAGAACTTTAAATCAGTGCTTTGTAACAGATGATATTTGGGAACAGTATCATACTCACCAGCATAGTTGGTGCAGCAGAAGCTCCATATATTCTCACGAACATGCGCAAAACATTGAAATTATTCTCCATTACATCATCCTTCATTGTAGTAAAAAAATTCATAAATTAATTCAAAATATAGAATTAACTGGGACACAAATAAGAAAATCGAAAGTATTGGAAATTACCTCATAGTCAAACCTGTCATATAACAACGCAATCTCATTACTCAGTGTTGCATGCTTCAAAAGTATTGAAAATGAGACAGGATGGTTGATCAAATCATTCGACTTAAAAGAGAAACAATAAGCGATGCCATAGAGCACCAAGGACTTACAGATCATCAGAGAACTCGACAAGAAACTCTGAGACCGAGAGGAATTGCATGTGTAGTTCGTTAACCTTCGCAGAGGTTTAGATTAAACAGCAGTAAGCACTTTGTGGATTCGAGCCTATTTTTATAATACTACCAGACAAATATACATAAGTAAGGGTTTGCTTGGTTGTAACTTTTAAACAAGAAAGTATATTAAAAGGAAAAAGTTGGATGCATCTAGCCTAAAACTTTCAGTTTTATTCAGCAGACAGCAAAAAAAAGCTTAGCTTGCCAAATATAGTCCAACTTTTAAATGAAAAAGCAGAAAAACTTGAGCTTAAAAGCTGCAACAATACAAACCCGTGATTTTGGAATTCTTGAACAACCACAACTGACTCATAGCAATTATATGTTCAAGATGAACTTCTGAAAAAGTAAATGTCAAAGCAATTTTCTCGTTTAAAAACCAAAGATCATTGGTATAACAGGGAAACAGAGGAATATATACCTTCTCTCCTCTTAACTGATAAAGAAGCAGATTCAGGACCCGATAGTCGAATGATTTTAGATGGATTGCCCGCATTACATCTTCAAGTAAAATCTTCATAGACATAATATTTTGTAAGAAACGGATAAATATTCAAAAGCATGCTAGTATCATAGATATATCTTTGTGTAATGTCCCATAAAATTTCGGGAAATTTTTTGTAGTTATAATAATATTATAATACACATCATAATATTATTATTCTATATTCGAGTATAATGGACTCGATGTCGTGGTATTGTATTCGTGGCTGTCGCTGTGTGACATTTAATGTGTTTAAGTGTTGGTATTATTTTTCTGGGGGTGACAGCCGGCTGTTATGCTTGTGACGACCGGCTGTCATAGCTCTTCAAAAATGTGGCCAAAACCCTCTGAACCCGGCTGTTATGGATAGCAGCCGGCTGTCACAGACATCGTTGCCCCACTAATTTTTGACTTTTAAAACCCATTTGACCCATATTTTTCCCCATTTCCGCATAAAAAGAGAGAGAAAGAGAAAGGCGACTTTGAAACTCAAATCTTCTCGCACTTATTTCATCTAGGGAGTCTACGTCATGAGAGGATCGTTTGACGTATGTTTCTCTTTATCATTTTCTCGTTGATTTTGTCTCGGATTTCGGGTCGAGTTGTACCGTTGAAATAAAGTTGAAAAACTACATCTTTACGTCTAGTGGATTATTTCTTTGTATAGATTTGATACGATCCAAGACTCGTGGTTTACTCGTTTTAGGAGTCGAAGGTTTGGGGGTTTCAAGGCGATTCATCGCATTTCATTCGCCGTTTGGCTTCGAGGTATGTATCTTTTCTACTCACCATGGCAATGGCTACGCGTTGGTGTAATTTGTCTTTTTTTATTGGTGACATTTCCTCAATTTCCGTGCCAATCAAGTTTGACGAAATAAAATTCGGAAATGCTTTCCTTATGAGTTGTAGGACATTTTCATGGATAGGACTGACATGATTCAAGTGGCAAAGCTAGACCAATTCGGAGGAGCAAGAAGGGGAGGTTTTCAAGTCGAAGTTTGCATAATCATCCGGTGGCTTTCCGAGGTCTTCGAAGTACGAGGAGATTTAGAGTATTAATATAAATTGGAGTTTTTGTACGTATATCGACATGTATGGCATGTCGTCGTTTTTCAAAACAATGTTTTCGGAGATAAAATTCTACTTTCTCATACACTATATTATGTTATGGCATATCAGAGCATATCGATACTTTAGTAGTATCTGATTTCGTAGAATACATTTATACAGTCGTAGTATAAATAGTTGAAACATATTAGTTATGAATCGGGGCGGAGATTCGAGGCACCTCATTCTCGATGAGATACGAGGCATGATGACTTTAGAAATGTAACCATTCGGGGAATTGGTTACTCTAATTGCTATAAATATACTTATAGCCTATTCATTCGAAGAAACATAGGCCTACTTCATAGAATAAAATTTGTATATATATACGGAGTTGATGTGAAGCCGATGCGGAGGCATATCCGTAGCAAGGTCAAGGCTTATTCGTAGTAGAGTATTTCGAGATGTAGAATATTATTGTTTATGTAATTCGTAGTATATACTATAGTATTTATATACGGGGCGTATAAACCTCGTTACTACTTATAGTATATTATTGGAGTTGTACTGGGTATTATGTAATATACTTTCGTATAAACAAGTATTCAGGGAATACAAGTTTTTTTAAAGACAGAATGATTTCAGAGTTTTGAAAAATGATGATTATGAGCTTTAAAAGGTGATTTTACGACTTTTGGAAATTTATAACTTTTTAAAGTAGGGAAGTAGGGATTCAAAGATTTGTAAAGTAGATATTTGGATTATTTCAAAATGTAACTCGAGGTTTAAATCAAAATGTTGATTGATTTTAAAAGAATACTTATCGTAGATATGTATTAGAGTTTGAGATTTATGAAAATGGAAAGACATGAGATGCCAACTTTTTATAAAAGGAGACTGAAGATTTCTATTTGTTAAGCTAAAACTCGATGGATTTATATCCCTTTGGGGAGAACGATCTGACAGTTCTGAGTTGGAATTCTCTTTTCAAAATCGAGGACTTCTAGGCATGTGTTGCCTCTCTTTTCAAAGTTGGGGACTTCTAGGCGTGTGTTGCCTCTCTTTTAGGAGTCAGGAACTCCTAGGTATGTGTTGCCTCTCTTTTAGAAGTCGAGGACTCGTAGGGATGTGTTGTCTCTCTTTTCAGAGTCAGGGACTCCAAGGGAAATGTTGCCTCTTTTTTCGGAGTCTAGGACTCCTAGGCATGTGTTATCCCTCTTTTCGGAGTCGAAGACTCATAGGCATGTGTTGCCTCTTTTTTCAGAGTCGGGAACTCCTAGGCATATGTCGCCTCTCTTTTCGAAGTTGGGGACTTCTAAGCATGAATACCATTTTCCTACGGAAATTTATTCGAGAGGGCTACAACCAGGACTGAAAGTCCATCTTTCCTAAGAGAAATCATTCGAGGGGTGGCCCAGAATTGAGAGTCCATCTTTCCTATGGGAAATTATTCGAGGGGGCTACTACCCAGGACTGCTTGTCCTTTTCATAGATTCATATTCGGTATTCGTAGTTGTAGTCAAAGTCCGGTATCATAGTCGGAGTAGCGCTTGGGTGTTGGGGTCGCATTCTAGTTTTGGAGTCGCATTCAGACGTTAGAATTGGGTGGATATTTGAGAGCTATAGTCGGAGTCAAAATTCGAGAGTTGAGGTTCAGGGTCAGAGTTTGCGGTTGGGGTATGAGTCAAAGTTCATAGAAAAAGGTATGAGTCTAGATTAGTAGTTCAAGCATCGTTGTAGTATATAGAGTATATCCGGGGTAGAATGTACCTATTGTACGCCCTTCATATTGAGAGCATATACTATTATTAGACTCATAGTTTTCCCTTCATGATTAGAGCATTTACTACTATAGAACTTATATATCATACATCGTAGTTGCATTCGTAGCATTCCGAAGACATGAAAGATCTCGTTGATTATTTTACATGATAATAAAATGGGATTTTATTTTAAAAAATATTGTTTATAGTTTAATTTGTATATCCGCATGAGCATATATGAGATATACTTCTTAGACTCCTTTTTATCGTCTTACTTAAAATATGACTCGTACTTTATTTTCTTTTTACATTTATGTTCATACCTATTGGTTTTGGTAGGACAAGAAGATAGCTCGGACTTGCTTGAGGGGCATGCATATCTTGGAGGTTATATTTGGTAGATGATTCGGGGTGACTTCGGGATGATGTTTGCGGTGTATTCGAGGCAAGGTGCTTGTATAGACCTTTATTCTTTTTTTTTTTAAGCATTTAGCTTGCTTTGGATTTTATAAATAGGGATGTTTATACTTTATAATTGTTGATAGTTATATATATATAATTGAGGATATAGATCACTGTTAATGGGAGCCATATTATGCATATTTATGGTAGGATTATGTTGTAGTCTGGAATAGGTGTACATTATTTTATTTCTTTTCTTTTATTTCAATTCACATTGCCGGATTTTTTAAATTCGGGACGCAACACTTTAACAATAGAACGTAAAAGAGATGTAACTACAAATGCATGACTCCAATGCACAATACCTACTTCGGGCATACAAGTGCCATCTAAAAAATTTGATCATATGTACTCAATTCTTGGTGTCCTTCTGAGTATAATACAAAAAAAAATGGTAGAAAGCACAATAATTGCCTGAGTAATTTATTTTGTATAAACAACATTTCCAATTTATATCTATAATAGTCATACTTTTGTGACCATCCAACAATAGTACTGTTATATTCTGTACAAATGACATTTCCATCTTGAATCTACATATAATAAGCATAACTTTTGGTACATCTCTAATTAATCTTTTAAATTGGTTAGCTCCATCCATTTTTGACGGCTTAGAGGTTCACTTGGTCCATATCTACTCAATGAGCCCTGCCCTTTATGCCCAAACGGCATGAAGAATAAAAAAAAGTTTAATATGTCCCTCGGAATTTTTCAACAATATTGCATTAGTCCAATTCCTACTAACTTATTTGTTTGTACTTGTAAGTAAAAATATACCCTTTTTTATTTGTCAGATACTATATTTTTAAGTGGTGATTATAAGCATTGAGGTATTTTTAAGCGGTGATTATAAGCATTGAGGTGTATTTGGTATAAAATGAAAAAATAAATTTCTACGCATAATTGAGATCCCTGAAAATTAGTTCTTAGCACTTTTCTTAAAAAAATGTCAAATTTTATACTTTCAGAGCTTATTTTTTAAAGCACAAAAAAGGATAGTTTCATGGGTGTTGCCAAACAAATTTTGTGCTTTTATATTGTCTATCCGTACTTTGAAAAGAGAATTCAAATGCTATGTTTCCTCTATTTTTTAAAGAAATATTGGAGTAAAAATTTATGAAAACTATGTTGGCAAAGGAATTACTATTCTGAAAAACTATGGAGAATTTTGATGCGTGGAATACTAGTTTAAATAATAATATTTATTGAAAAACATGTCTTGGCTCTGTGAATTTAATCCGAAAGAATGAAATTTTGAGCCTAGACTGGCTCCTGCAGACTTGTGAAAATAAAGTTAGATTATTGAGCATATTTGGGGATCTAGAAATCAGTCCCCCTTGGTATTGATCTTTGGTCGGGCCTCATGAGAGATTCAAGTTGTGGAGAGAAAACCAGCCAAAGTCTTTACGCATAAAATTTCGAGGTACATGTTCCCGAGTTATATGTGTTTTCCAATACAATATTATACCTGGGTAAAGAATGTGCGAAACTGTGTGCTTATGATAACTTTGGGTGTTGAAAACTGTTAACTTCAGTGCTAAATGTGTTTCCTTTTGTATATTATGTACCATATTGAATATTGTCCATCGCTAATCCCGTCTATCTTTTTACTTGTTAAAATGTGTAGTTCAAGAAAAAGGTGCCCACAACGCCAAAGAAAAATAACTAGTGATTGTTCACCATTAGCTCCCTATCAGAGCCTGAAGTGCACATATTTTGACAATAGTTTTAGTATGGACAAATTTTGTTGCATCGAAAAGTGTATAAAGTTTCAGAAGTTAACGAATTTCGTAATAGTATATTTTGTTAACCGAGCCTAACCGCCTCAAAAAGTTATGCTTTAATGGCTCGTGAATCTTGTAAAAATGTATACTTATTGTTATAAGAATTTGGTTATAATTATATTATGTTACTGCATCATTAGGATTGGACATCTCGGTTAGTTTTTGGTTGAGGCCTATTGTGCGATAAGATACTATGTTATTTTTTTTAAAAAATTCATGCGCCCGTGGTTTTCGAATTCCTGCAACGTGACAAATTTTGCCCCAACACGTTAAAATACAGATGCAAACGAGAAACAAGGATATTGAAATCTAAACTATGATTTTCCCATTAACATGTTTCCACGATCTTAGAGAAAATGAAAAAAAAAAACAATAATTTTAATTTAATTATTTTGCATACTCGTCTACAAATACTTTACTAGTAGAGTTTTCGGGATAGTAACTTTGGAATTGGATTTGTTCTTTCGACCTTGCTCCGTGGCACTGTTATTTAAATTTTGTACTTCCCAGAGAAATATAAGCAATATAAATAACTAATATTTTTCTTGGATAAATAATACTCCTGTTTGACACTACAAGATGACCACTATAATATATATTTTGCAGCTTTATTGTAGTAGTTTCACAAAGAGGTCATGAGACATATATACATCCTCTAATTATTTCGATAAAACAAAAAAGGACGTGCATCGCATATGAATGCCTTCTAATTATTATATATAATTAGAAAAGTATAAAAGTTTCGGCCTGCTTCAACTTAGACACCGTCTTTTCCCTTTTTCTTGAGCAAATAAAATGATGCCAGAATATATATTTTTTTCTTTTTACAGTTAATTTTATTATTAAATATTGACTTTGTTATCCTAAAAGTTTGAGCCGAAACTTCATTTTGTTTTTTGGTTGGCATGCACATAATTTTAATTATTTCATCATAGAATGCAAGGAAGGTGTAGAGATAGAAAGTGTAATAGAAAATCCACACAATTATGGGTGATATTGAATTCATTATAAGTTACCAATTACAATATAATTACAAGAAATAAATAATTACAATCAATTATATTAATTATGACAGATTAGAAAACTATGTCAAACAATCACATGAAATCATGATTCACTATCTCAATACGCCCTCTCAAGCTGACGGGGAGGGGAGCAACACGAAGCTTGCTACGAAGAAGAGTGAATCGTGGGGACCCAAGAGGTTTAGTAA
>MKEJ01054104.1:0-11984 GCA_001753735.1 Embelia ribes
AAAACTCCAATATAAATATTACTAACTATTTTTACTATAGTATTTCTTACAACCATTTCCTTTTTTTTTTTCTATGTATGTGAACTTAGTCAATCATCTCAAGCTAAGATTTAGCCAATACTTTCTCTTAGTTGCCTTAATCGCCAGCCCCCTTTCGTATCTTTTAGTATTCATTTTTCACTTTATTTGTTATATAAGTGTGAGAAAGTGAGAAAGTAAGAAAGAAAGAAAATGAGTTTTTAGGCTCGGGTGGTGATTTCATCTAGGTAGAGTGATCGGGTGTCGATAAAAAGTAGAGATTTGGATTTCTTATCACGAGGCCTCTCTTTTGATGCAAGTCTCGTCCTCTCGTTTTCTCATTTGGATTTTCTCAATTTGCGTGACTTTTGGGTTCGTGAAAATAAAGTTAATTTTCTTTTTCCTTATCTCGTATACATTGTCTCTATATCGAGGTGCATGTCGATCCGAACTCGTTTGTTATATCAACCCGAGGGGTTTAGACAAGGCGATTTGGTATTTTTGCGTGCGAAGTCTCAGGATGACTTCTAAGTGACTTTTAGGTATGAGTTGTCTATAAAGTAATAATATAAGCGTGAGTTTTTATGTGTACCTTATACATATAAACTTGTTTTGGTTTTCGTGCTTCGTTTATGCATTGTAAAAGTTAATTTCTTTCATTATTATTGTTATTGAAGTATGTGTAGGTGTAGCTAATAAATTGCATTGATATATGTAACATTCATACATATCGTTGAAATAGCATATTCATAATGACATTGAAAAGTTTTGATTTTTGATGTAAATGTGAAGTTGTAAATGATATTTTCAAATGTTAAGTCATGCTAAGGTGTTGTTTTGCGAAGCTATGTGGTGAAGTTTCATGTGCTATTTTTGCAAAGAGAGCGATGATGCTTAAATGTGTTGTTGAATTTAAAAGCGAAGAATTTTAAGTGTAGTTTTCATAATAAATGTATAACGTTCCAGAAATTCAAATGAATTTTTCACTTTAATGATATTATAAATTTTATCATTATATAATTATTGGCATGTATTATATGGCGGGGTCATTGCATAGTAGCATTGGCAAATGTGTGATGTAGCGAATATATTTAGTATGCTGATAATACAGCTTAATATCATGGGTGAGATACTTTTAAAAAGTCATTTTATTCTTTAAATTGAATAAAGGTAATTGGGACACTTAGTTAAAGGTAGCGGGTTCTAGCGTATTTGGAGGGTGTCCGACGGGTAGGAAGTATCGGACAAGCCATCGGACAAACCTCTCCAGAACTTCACTTCTTGGCCAAAATTTGAAATTTTTTTGAAGTGTTTGCCTTGTGTATGGAGACCATCGGGCGGGTTGTCCGTCGCCAGACAATCGTCTGATAGTCAACTCAGAAGCCTTGGACTAGGAATCGGACACATCAGTGGGTGAAAAAGTAATTTATGATTACTTGTCAGCTCTTGTCTTTTCACTTTTTGCCCAATTTTGAACAAGACAGGAGAGAGAAAAAGAGGTGAATAGGGAGTTTAATTTTAGCTCGCAATATCATCTAACTCCCAAGTTCGGACGTGAAAACAAATAGGATTTTTTGCATCCATGGAGCAAGGAGAGAGTTTTGAGATAAGTCTTAATTCTCGCCTTGTTCGTTTTCAAATCTTTGATTCCTGTACATTGTTAGTACGATAAATTAAAGTTGATATTCTTGCTACTTATCCCGAAGGGATCATTTTCTTATCTATGTACATGATGATTCGTGTTCGTCTTCTAGATCATTTCTCAAGTTGAAAGACGAGGTTGAAGCTTGGTGAAGGCTGGGTGATTTCATCTAGTACCGAGGTTCAATTGGCTTCAAGGCTTCAACACTTCTTTATTGCAATTGTGAGGCTTACGTGTTGAGGTAATTTCATTGATTTCTAGCCTCATTCCCAATTTCTCGATTTCCATGTCGAGTTAGTCATTGAGACCAATTTGTTAAACTTCATTCTTATGTCTTGTAGATCATCACTAAAGGCTTTGGGATGTTTTATTTTCTATACAGTTATTTTGGCGCACATGTTATGCAACTATTCAAGTATTTTGTAGCATATTTTGATAACGTAGAAGGAGTTGTACTTTTGACGAATGTATAAGTAGGTAAGCATCCAACTTACAGTGTTGTATATGTAAACAGGCATGTTTAGGCTATTATGCAGATATGTATATGTATATTTTATGGAAATGGTACTGGTCATTTTCCTTTCCTTTTAGCGTAGGCGTTGTTGATTTATATACATACTGTTGTGGATATTTTATGGCTATAGATTGAGCGTAAGATCATCCTACAGTGACGGACTAGTCGCGTATGTGATTGGCATAGATAGTATTTAAAATTTGCATTCGAAACCTTGTATACCTATTCATTTCTATTTTGCTTCTTCTTATTTCCGTAGGGATCGCGTCCCTGGATTCGGGCAGGATTCGGGGTGCAACAGATTGGTATCAGAGCTAACCGGGTTATAAAAACCTAGGTAGTGGGTAAGTTTTGTAGTGGGTGGGGGTCAATAATGTAATATGCGTCGTAGGATTATTGCTTGTCGTACCACATGGCCAAGAAAACGTTTTCTTGCGGGTACGTTTTCTACCACATGTATACTGCTTAGTCTCTTCTTTATCGTAGAATTGATTAACTAACCATATATTTTCTATTTTCATACTATGAGCTCATACATGACTTCATAGATGCGGAGGTTGGCATGGATCATCCCTAGAGGCTTCGGGACATTTTATTTTCTGTATAGTTATTTTGGCGCACATGTTAGTACAGTTATTCAAGTATTTTGTAGTGTACTCTGAAAGCATAGAAGGCGTTGTACTTTTGACGAACGTATAAGTAGGATCTTGCTCTTTTATGAAAGACACAGAGCTTATTTATACATTCATGTCATGTTATTTTGGTAAGCATCCAGCTTACAGCATTGTATATGTAAAAATATATATTGATGATATTATGCAGATATGTATATGTACATTTTTTGAAAATGGCGCTGGTCATTTTCCTTTCCTTTTAGCATAAGCGTGGTTGATTTATATACATACTGTTGTGGAAATTGTATGGTTGTAGATTGAGCGTAGGACTGTCATGTAGTAGCGGACTAGTCGTGTATGTAATGTAATAGATAGCATTTAAATTTTGCTTTCGGAACCGTATATACCTATTCGTTTCTATTTTGCTGCGCGACAACTTTGCTGTGGGCAATCATTAAAAGAATATTAAAACTTGGGAAGAATGTTTACCGTATGTTAAGTTTGCTTATAATCGTTCTATTCATTCAACTACTAAGTATTCTCCATTTGAGCTTGTTTATGGTTTTAATCCTTTAATCCATTGGATTTATCTCCATTACCTGTTTCTAAATATACTAACTTGGATGGAAAGAAAAAAGCTAAATTTGTTAAGCAGATACATGAGAAGGCAAGGCTCAACATAGAGAGGAGGACAAAACAATATGCGCAACAAGCTAATAAAGGGTAACACAAAGTGGTTTTTGAACCCGGATAATGGGTTTGGGTGCACATGAGAAAGGAATGGTTTCCACAGCAACGACGTTTGAAATTACTACCGTGAGGGGATGGTCCTTTTCAAGTTCTCAAGCAAATTAATGGCAATGCTTATAAACTTGATTTGCCATGTGAGTATGGTGTTAGTGCTTCTCTTAATGTTCTAATTTAAATCCTTTTGATGCAGGCGACAATTTCAGGACAAATCCTTTTCAAGGGGAGGAGAATGACGAGGACAAGAAAATAAATACTTGGACTGATCTAGTTAGAGTGTCGTTTGGTCCAATTACAGGAGCTTATACTAAGAAATTCAAAGATGCGCTTAATGGACTTATTAAAGCAACTTGGATTCAAGTTGATTCGTGGAGGCTTATTGAATGTATTAAAAATAATTCGCATGGCTACAAGTTGCAAATTCGATCATTGGAGTGATTTGAAGACATTTATTCATTTATTTCCAGCTTTGAATAATTGATTATTGAAATAATTTCCTTTCTAATTGTTTTTGTTTGAGTTGTAATTCGGTTCCATTAGAGCACCAAAATTTACTTGTTTGGTTGCCATGTGAGTCTTGTTGTAAGATATGTTACCATGTGAGTCTTGTTATTAGTTATGTTAGCATGTAAGTCATGTTGTTATATGAGTTGTAAGGTTGTATAAAAGCCTTATTTCATGAATAAAAAATAGGACTTGAGTTTGATGTGCAAAATATATTTGTGAGAGCAATTTATCTCTTGATTCTTTTAGAACTTGTTGAATGTTTCGGAGTCGTCCTATGCGTTCAAATCGACTTATCAATCTAATCATCATCTCAGATTGTGATGTCTTTATTGCACCAAGATTCGAGCCTTAAACATAGGCATCGGGTCAAGATTTTCCATCCCAAACTTGCATTTTAGAGTTAGGTCTAGAGAAATCTTATTCGGGTCTTGTTCCATTATTGGCGTGGTTTGTATCTGGTCATATTTGACCTGCAAATCTGTTCTACCTATTTATTATTAAATATTCCAAAACCACCATAGTTTTTTCTTTGTAAAGGTCCAAATTTTCAAATTGTGACTCAAATTATGCCTTAGGGCTGATATTAATTCTTGTAAAATACAAGAATTTTACTTGTAAATTTTTTCGAGGTGAAATCTGAAATTGAAACCCATATCTACATGATCAAAGTAGAGATTTCTCATTGATCCGTGTAATTGAGAAGAGCGAAACTCTGTGCCATAGTTTAATTGCCTGGTCTGAACTCACATCTTAATGACCAAATGAAGATTTCTCATTTATCCCCGTGTAACCTGACACTATAACGGGATAAAATACTGGGCTAAAAAGGAATCCATAATTAAATAAAATATCAATTAAAAAAACCATGTTACCATAAATAACTAATATTTAGATGTATCTTTATCTTAATGTTAAAAACCACCACAACGGTTCTTGTAAAAATTTAATGCTTGACAAAATGGGCAGGGAATATATGCAGATAAGACTCGCCTATAAAACTCAAGGATTGTAATTGTTTCTTTACCGTCAATTTAGATGGGTAGCAGCACCTGCTCTTCTTTTCACTCAGTCATATGAAGGTAAAAAGACGATTACCCCCCTTGAGTTCGTCACATGCAACTCAAGTGAAATTTTGATCAATTCTGGTACTAGAGTGCCCAAATTATGTAGATTTGTAAAACTCAATAGTGCCCAAATTTTGTAGATTATGTAAACTTGATCAAATTCCATCTGAAACGTCAAGCCGCAAGAGTCATGCATATGTGTAGATGCTGAGTTCGAATTTATTTTGTTCGTGTACAATTCGTTGCGGCCTCTCCCCAGCAGTTCCAGAATTGGCTTGATTTTTCACATCTTCGTATAACGTGACCATTATTAGAATTGACTTATGTTAATTAGGCCGGCCTTTGTGTATTTATAAATTTGGTACAAATTGTCTCCACTGGCATACACACTAGCATTAGATAAGAGAGACCGAGAGATGGCCAGTAACATGGATATTGCACAGTCTGTGTGTCTGTCCGTTACTATCAATGCTTAAGTCTTTATGACGATGATAATGATAATGATGACAATGGCCACAAAAAAGGAGTGTACCAGAAGCCGCAAAGCATTTTGCGCTCAATATAATCCTCACTCTACCACCAACTTATACTTTTGCAAAGTAATTTTCTGCTGACCGAGAATATCTTTCTTTGTTTTACTCCCTCTTTGCCTCTCGTTTATCATCGTCACGTTGTTTCATATAGATTTTCTATGAACATCCTATTGTAGAATTGAGTATGCGCTACGCGTCTACATTTATTTGTAGAATAAAAGGAGAAACCTTTTGATATCTTTTTCTCTAGTTAGGAAACGGAGTAAAAAGAAAGTCATACCTTTGTTAATGTGTGTGCATAATTGGCTCAGAATCATATGAAAAATGTTAACGTCCCCGAAATTATTATTATTATTATTATTATTTTGGGAAAAAAGACCAAAATGGTCCAAAGGGGTGGAAATGATAACAATCTCCCGATACATTAACATTAGAATTTATGTCGACTGCAATAAGATGAAGACATATCCACTAATAATAGAGGCTAGTGATGCTGCAATCCCACGAAAGCTAGCACAAAGAATCTTTGAACTAGTTTCTTACCTGCAACCAAGATCTGCTATTTTACACATAACCAAGCTGAAATGAAAAATCAAGTTCAAACCGTCAAAAAAAAAAAAGATACCGATTGATCCAAGCTCTCTTATTGACTTGCAGCAGCCAGCAAACCAGCATCAAATAACAAGAAGTTACTCTGCATTTTATCTCAATTCCTTCACACAAAATCAGAACAATATGGTGCTTATTTATGAGAAGATAGTCACAGGATGACAAATTCAAGGCATGGATGAGAGTGCCAGTTGTCAGAAAAGGAAAGCATTTCCACATATCACATCACAATCCAACGTTACTAAACACAACCTTGATTTACACAAAATACCATCTAAATCTGCTTATCACAACGAAAACTATTTCAGTTTTATAAAGCAAGACACTTCGAATTTTACAAGTACCTCCAAACATCTCAAGAAAACAAGCATCCATGACAAAATAAGCATCACATTAAAGATAGCAGTTGAACCACACACGCAATGACCACACATGATAGAACGAGACTTGTTTTCACACAAGTACACCAACTAAATGACCTCACCAATAGCAGCATTGGCAGCATTGAGGTCCTCATCCATCAAAAGATCCCAATGGCCATCCCACTTTATGAAGAACTCTGTATCCTCGAAATATTTCACACGGTGCACATCCCCTGCCGGTGTGAAGAGGTAATCACCAATTTCTAAATCGTACTTCTCCTCCTTTGTCAAGTTCCAAACCCTCTTCCTCCCTTTCATAACCACCAAGTCATGCCCAAAGGTGTGGTGATGAGCTGGCTCGACGCTCCCTGCCTTGAACCTCACGATAGCTGAGGTTGGTGTCTCCCTTAAAATCTTCATTGATCCACCGGGCATTACCTGAGGAATATAAACAAAATATGACAAACTCATTCTTTCCTTTTACGAAACATCAACTTTACTGTAACATGGTAATCATCTAATCATCAATTTCTAATTTTCATTTATTTATTTATATTTATTATTATTATTTTTTTATTTTATTTTTATTTTTTTATTATTTTTTATTTTTCACGGAGAGGCATAAAATGAAGAGTGGAGCATTACAGAGCTCGACCTTCGTATTGTCCAGGATAATGCAAGATAAAATTAATTATTTTTCAATTGTGGACATGAAGTAGAATGATTGGAGCTTCTATTTATCACATATTTTCTATTTTATTAAATAGTTATTCAAGACCCCCAAATGGGATTGTGATCATACTTTGATAATACTATTTTTAAATCCCTTAAAGCTAGGTTTAATTCATTTTGAGCATTAATTCATATCATTTTGAGCCTTATTTGCAAAATCGAGCTTTTACATGCCTTGTTATGATTTCAGACCTAAAAAAAAGCTTTTCGAGTTACTTGACAGATCCCGGAAGACGGAATGCCGAAATATGACTCGAGTCAGCAAAACTCCACTTCTAATGACGGTAGTCATCATGGGCTAAACATTAGATTCCTTATTGAGCTCCTGTTGGGCCTTGTTCTCAAACCTTGATTTCTATTATGATGGAGAGCTAGGATTAAATGTATTTTAATTTCATTTTCCATTTAAAAAATCTTGTATTTAATATTTCTATCTATCTCATTTGTAAAAAAAACCCACTCTCTAAAAAACTTTTAGTCTTCAATTATGTTTAGGAGTAACTAAATCCCTTTGGATTCAAGGGGTATTGGAATCTAAACTCTATGTAATGAAGCTTTTGGTTGCATGTACTTAACACATCTTTATCTGCTTATGTTGTTAAGTTAGCACCATTTTTAATTAATTGTGATTGTTAATTGGGTAAATTGGTAGTCATTTGAAATTAGGTATTGGATACTATTAATTGTTTTCAAAACCAATTCATTAGAAGTGATTGGGGTTTGGGTAAATTAGTAGTGATTTAGTTTAATCTTTAATATTATTGATTATTTCCCAAATCAATCTCTTAATTCAAAATCTGTTTTAATTTGCGAATACAACAAATAAGTGCTCTTGATTTATTTTTGCATATTTTTCATCTAAATTTGATGTTGTCATTGAGTTTGGATAAAAGCTTTTAAGATCACCAAAGTGGATTTAATAAGTATTAGAAAAAAAACTTCTGCTTAAATCCTATTTTACCATATTATTACAAACTTTATTTGTTTATTTCACTTCAGTCGCTAGATTTAACACATATTTCAAATCAACTACAAATTTCCAAATTGTTACACTTTCAACCAAAAATCCAAAAATACACAATTCAATCCCATTAAGTTTTAGCAAATTGTCAACCCCCTTGCGATCCTCGTTGATTTGATAAATATCGAGAAAGTAATTCCGATAGAGTTACAACAACCCTGCATGCGCTTGCGCAAAGTTCAATCTGGTACCCATATATAATCCAACAAGCCATCATCCCTAACAATATATCGATAACAGAGAAAACGGTTGATTCAGATCAAATTATCATCCTTAACAAGTACTACCAATCAACTACGTTGGTTCGCTAAATTCTTTGTTTTTGTTACATTTTAGCTATGAGGAATACAAATTGAGAACTTTATATGGAAGAAAATTACAAGATGTACGGAGTGATGACAATTTGGATAATTTTCTTTAATCATGAAAAATGAGAAAAGTAAGATGCTAAAGAATTCCACATTTGTCAACAAGAAAATATGAATTGATAAAAGAGAGGGGCGGTTTGGGGAATAACTAGTTTAGGAGGAGTGAAGAGAATGAAGAGGATAAATAGGTCATTAATATTATTTAGTTAATTTTTAATTAACAAACTTATAAGAAAATGGCATTTTGGTTGTTTTTCCATCAAAGGGGGAGAGGGGAGGGGGTGGTTTTAAATCGAAACACATAGTAGATACAAGGGGTAAAGCAAAATGGAATGGTAGATGATGGCGGAAAACTAAAATTTACCTTAAATTTATTGAGTTTATTTTACTACATAATTAGTCGCAGTAATGTCAAATTTGTAAGAGGAAAGGTAATGTGTATAAAATTATGTATCACATGCATAATATTTATAGCAAAAACTTTATAATTTTTGAGTAGCATTTTTGCAATGATGGGCAATTTTTATGGGTGTTTGTTTCATTTCTAAATGGATGAGTAACAAGTAATAAATTAATAGTACTTAAAAAAAAAACATACGTAGTGCTAGATAAATATCTATATTGTACATTGTAAAAGTAAAGATAGAAATCAAACCCCCGTATAAAAGTTGGTTGGATGGCTCATTTTAGGTAATATATAAACTTAAATATGAGCCAATTTCAATCAAATACGAATATATGATAAGTTTGGTTTTGGCAGTTTTACGGGGATAATAAAAATATCTTATAAATTATAATATTTTTTAAGGTATTTCTTTACTTTTAGTTCCTAAATTTTAATATATGTTCCATTTTTGTTGTTATACTTTAACACTGTGCAGTTTTAGTTTCCTACCAAACAACTAACAATTGATTCAGTTATATGTAGAAACTAATTGCAATTGTTTCAAATATAATAAAATACCCGTCAAAAAACTCAAAATTTGAAAATTACATTATTACCTTCGTTATTTTAAAAGGACTTGTGAGTTCTTTACGTTTTAGCAATAAATCAACAACTCCCAATTCATTGCAATTCATGGCATATATTGTGAGTGTGAGTATGTGTCTGTTGAGTTAGAGTATATGTCCTAGCATGACATTTCAAGCAATTATTTTATCTTGATATTTTTATAGTCCATTCTTTAGTTAATTGATTCCAATTCATTTGTTTGTGGATGTTTTGCACATATATATTCAAGCACCATCCGATGCTAAAAAATTTCGTAGAGAGCAGTTGAAAGAGCAAGAGTCATACGGAAAACGCGTAACAGGGCTTGGTTGTACATATAAGGTTGGATAAAGACAAGTCTTTTGAGTGTCTTGTTCAATGTGAACTTATAATACATCCTAGATACATAGCCTTGTAACACATGTTGCATATAGGATTTCATAGTTGTAATTATGTAGGTTACATTAATAAATTATAGTTTGTTCATTGTCTTCGGGCAATGTGGACATGTGTATCAAGTTAGTTTATTACTTTTTGGACATGTCAAGGGGATAATTATAGTCTGTATTGAGTTTATTGAACAATAAATTTTTGTATTCTGCAAATTGATATGGAATTGTATAGTGCAATATATTATATTGGGTTCAGTTGACAAATTCAGTTGACTCACTCCACATCAATTGACTGATCCCAATAGTATCATAATCGAATTGGAAAAAAAAAAAATTTAAATTATTTTATTCCTGACCCTTGGAGCTAGAGCCAATTGGAGCCGTGACAAATTCCATATTCACGGATCATTATAGCACTTTTCAATACGACTCGATAGTTTTGAGAAAGAGAGAATGCAATAGAAAGAATCATGTTTGACTTAATATGAATTAAAAATCAAAATTTTAATTAACCACAAGTTAGTTAAGATGATAGCTTACGTTCCAACTGTAAATAACTGCATGGAGTAATTGACTATATTAAACTTACGCTTATATTTTCCAATATTTCTCTTTGGATTTGATGTTTGACCTAATAACAACAAATATATTTCTCAGTGAATATACCATTGAATTCGTAGATTTGTACTAAAGGGAATGAACACTTATGGTTTATCATATTATTGCATTATAGTGACATAGACTACTTAGTGTAATATTAGTTTTGGGCCACGAGACATTACTTTGACAACTACACAAATATTAGTCAATCACATGAGTTAATAAAATTCATCGTGGTAAAAGCTTGTGATATTTGGTTCTTTTAAGATTGTTACTTAGGGTTACGAAATGTAAATATTGTGATCTTCACCTCCATACTCGTACTTCACGATAATTACAATTCTCAATTTCTACTTTTTTATTTTTCAACCAACAACTACAAAATCTACAAATTAATTCACATCACATATTGCCGCCAATTTAGATTATGAGTGCAATTTCTATTTCACACCAGCGTTTAGATAGCCTAACTTTTACAAGTCACCATATGCTTCATTTATTCTCCCCAAGTGTTGTATACTATATAGATATGAGTCAGGGCTGGCCCGGGGACGGGGGTTGCCCAAAGCGAACCACAAATTGGTTGCCCCTTTATAAGAAAAGAAAAAATTCATATGCACAAAATCTTTCGACATTTATTCCTACACACCTAATGATTTAAAATTTTTTCAAACACCACCGTTCGTAAAATCATATGGTGTTGTCTTCACACGTGTCATGTATTTTAGGCCAAATAAGTATGAAAGTCTTTATACGACAATGTTGTAGAAATTACATTAATTTGTAATAGTAAAAGACTAAAATAGTAAAATTCTACACCACATATACACAATTCAAGTTTCACGGAAAAAATAAAAAAATTTGGATCTAAAATCAGAGAGTTCACCACAGTTTCACAAGCCAAATTATCAATTTACCATTAAGGAATAAGGAATTGTTGACCTTTAAAGTTGGAGACAAACAGGGGAGACCAGGCCTATTTGTATTCCATAATTGATCCAGTTCATCTTTTCTTTTTTATCATCTTCAATCTTAGACTCAATTATTTTCTCATCAACGGCACATTTTTTATTTAAGAGGATAAATTTTTTTAGCATGGAATCAACATTTCTCTTTTTACACTTTGCTAATTCATTCAAAGCTAAAATTGTTGGAAAAAAAAAAAGAGGAATTAAAATCCAGATCATTAGAACAATTTCAAAACCACAAATAAAACCCATTACCTTAAAACTCATAAGAAATTCATTTACATTTTTGTTAATTTAATAAA
>MKEJ01054106.1:0-12497 GCA_001753735.1 Embelia ribes
ACATGAATGCAATAATATATCATGCTATGCAACGCATGCCAACGCCCTACGCAACGCCGCCTACGCATGTGCAATGCCAACGCCTCAGAAGTTAGGCCTAGTGTCTCTTCATTTTTTTATTAAGGTTGCTAAGATCTGCCACTACACATGTGATGCGATAAAAGCCTTCATTGACCTGCCATTACGAATGTGATACGATTAATGGATAATCTCTGACCAGGTTGCTCGACTTTCACAGTAAGGCTCAAGGCCACATTGCTTTCTACGCATTTTAATAGGTCGATACTTTATTGTCCTGAAAAAAAATAAAAAGACTCAAGCCTACAATGCATGTTTTATGAAACTTTTATAAACAAAATGCTAACGCCTTTCAACGCCTTTTTAAAATCAATGTTTTCTATTAAAACTAATGCTATGCCAAATGCATGAATGAATATGATATGCTCATTAGAATTTTAAGCTACGCATGAGAATTTGTGTTCTACGCATTTAAACATGATATTTATTCTACGCAAGATAAGAAAATCAATTAATCATGTTAATACTACGACAAACAACCTTGCCAAACAATTACACCTACGCGACATATCATAGTATCGTACCTAGAAAGACGCTAGGTGAGACTTCCTATGCAAAAACCCCAAATTCGCCTCTTATCTGGCCCGTAATTCAATCTAGAAGATGAACCCAAACGACAACACACCAATAGAAGAAAACAATCTACACAAGATGAGGAACAATAATAACAAATTTATTTTCATGTACGAAAAATGCATGAAAAATGAGAAAATGTAAATGAACAAGACGAGAAGCGAGGCTTACGTTAAAAGGTTGGCCTCAATGGGGAACTCAAATATCAAATTTTTACTCACGTACAACCTCCGAGACTAGATAAAACCAAGCCCAAAAGAGTGATGAAAAACAAAACACCACCCCATACTCTCTAATTTCGTGAATAAAAGAGAGTGAAATGAAGTGTAAAGTTGTTAGTTCACGCCACTTAAGTTAAGTCAAACATCAATTGAATCAATCCAACAGCCGTTGAATTGAGCATTTCCCACTTCTGGATCAATTCAATAGCTAATTAGATCAATCAGACTTACGAGAATTTAATCACCACCCAAGCTCACGTTGTGGGTCGAAAACTTCCAAAAACACTCGTAATCACCGATAGACATTAATAGAAGTGTTTTGCAACTTTCGGAATGGCATTTGAGTGCTCAAAACTCGATCTACGCAACTAAAAATGACTACCAATAGACTCCGACCAAACACCATATTTTATACACTTCTCAATGGTATCCTCATACCAATTGACTACACACAAAATGCCACGCATAATACACTGAGTCCACACATACTACGCAATAATAATATTCTAAAACAATAATAATATTATTATCATAAACGAAAAATTCATTCAAATTCCGCGACGTTGCATCATCAAACAACATAAAGAATAAAAAAATCAATTAAAACATCCCATCATCGTCACCAGTCATAATTAAAGATGGATGGGCATCAATTACAGTTACAGATACAATTTTAAGGCACTCAAGTTTTTGCCCACAACAGTTTCCCAATTCTAAGCACAAGATATTGCGGAGAACACTAACTTCTAGCATATAAGTCAATGCTCCCAATTTGAAACCGTGTAGTTGCTTTATCATCTCGGATTGCTAGAAACCTGAACCTGCATTTTGTTCGACGTGATACAATTTCTTAAAAGGGAACCTAGAAGAAGAGAAAACAGAAACTAACAAATGCTGAATAGAAGAATGAAAAAATATGTTGGGGAACAAATCAGTCACCTGAATGAATTCGCTGGAAAATGCGTAGATCTAATCTTGAATATCTTCCGTTGAAAACGGTTTTCAAAAATCTGAGATTTTTGTGAGTCTATAAGATGCCAAGTGGAACCTTCATCACAACTTCCTTCCAAGACCCTGAGAACATATAAACAAAAGGTGAAAAAAGATGCGGCCATAGATTTTGTACAACCTAAGCCAACAAGGCAGCGACTAAAAATTCATATAATTTGCTAATCCAGAATGAAGAAAAAAGATAGATTTTATAGGCCCAACAGAAAAATCTCTTACAAAAGCTTTTGCAAGTGAACACTTGCCTGAAATCAAATTCTACAATATACATATGCACACACTGAATGCAGTCCTAGTAATTAATAACTAATAACTAATGTGCTTAAACCTCTAACTTGAATTATGCCTCTATTGCGAACTACGGTGAGTTCATCCTCTTAGAAACAGCCTCTCTGCAACAGGGATAAGACTGCATGAATCAAACCTTCTCTAGATCCCGTAATGTTAGAACGTTGTCCACTTGGCTATCCACAAAATATGTTGGAAATTTAATCACTTGGCTACATATATATATATATATATATACATGCATCCATTGTGATCCGCAGGCCATGGGTTTATACCCTAGAAAGCGAAAACCAACTCAATACAAAAATCATTTTATAGTACAATAATTTTTTTCTTGTATGGAATTACTATTTTATATGGATAAATTACAATAAACTAAGAAAAAAATTTACAAATTAAAAAATTACTAATATTAATTTGTCCTCAATTTATAATAATTTATTCTCAAATCACAGTAATTCCCATACATTGCAATGAAAAAAAAATCTTGAATTGAGATGACTTCCCTGGAAACCACCTCTTTGAAATAGAAAGCGTACATCACATCCTGCTCCGAACCCGTAATGCAGAAGTGTGCTCGCCGTGCACACACACATACATATGTATGTATGTATACATATATATATATGGTACCAACCAGTAGTTGTGATATTAAAATTAAAGGGACCCCAAATTAAGCCATTATGCTTAAACCACTTGTGCCCCCCATTAGAAAATGCAACTTCTTTCATCACCCAGAAAAGGAAAAAAAAATGGAACAGATCCTATGTCACAACATACCAATCCTTTGGATCTCTCTCTGGAGCATCATTTGCTGACATCAACTCATACCCAACTAGTTCATGCACCTGGTTGTCCGGTACTTTATAAATGATCCAACAACCTATGAAAAGGACGGATAAGTTATGTAGTCATCGTTAATTTTTTTATTAGTATTGACACTGTCGATGGTCCCCAAAAGCTTAAGAATGTGTTGAACGGGACCCAATCCATTATTGATAAGAGACCATCTTTAGACCTAGTTTGGGAATGCTTGTGATTTTTAAAATCCATTTATTAAATCTGCTTTTGAAAGTTGATTCTAAAAACGGGTACAATACTAGTGTTTGGTAAATAAATTTTTAAAATTACTTTGAATAAGTAGCGTAGTGTTTGGTGAAGTGCTTTTAAAGTAAAAAAATAAAAGTAGGTATATATTGGGAATATAAGAAATATAATTGAAGTTATTATGATAATTAATGGAAGAAAAAGCAAAAGCAGCTTTTCACAGCACTCCTAAAACTGCTTCTAAAAACACCATTAAAAAAGCATAAACAAATGATTAAAAACAAATATTTTAGAGTTTACCAAGCACCTTCCAAGATAAAAAAACATAAGCAAACAACAACAAGCAATCCCAAACTGGCCCTTAGTCCGTTACTTGAGTCTAAACATGAGTATTTGAAATATGGTTATATTAATGGCAAACTTCTGAAGTTATATTAACGACAAACTTATAAAATAAAATAAATAAAAGAATCGTATAATAATAAACTGTCCCTTAGTCCGTTACTTGAGTCTAAACATGAGTATTTGAAATATGGTTATATTAATGACAAACTTATAAAATAAAATAAATAAAAATGTAAAGTGAAAAAGAATCACTTGCAAGTCAGATTAAAAAAAATGTGCTAAAGCATCGTATTATACGACCACGTGCGTGTTTCAGAAAATTATTGAACAAATATCAATCTCCTTCAGCATCAGTTAGCTAACATATTAACCATAGGGTTTACCTCTTGCACCATTTGGTTCTTCCCATTTTGTCAGGCGAGTCCCATCAAAAGCAGCAGTAACCTAAAATTTATAAATAATATTGAATTTTTAGGAAAATCTCATAATCAATATGGATTAAAATAGAAGCAAAGCCACTCTTATGCATGAACCAACTGATGCTACTTACAATCCCAAAAGGAAGCTCCTCTCCACTACCAAGGATCAGTCCCCCACATAATCGATTTAGCTTCAGAAGAGGCCAAGAAAAAGAATTTTTATTGATGATTTCATATCTATTGACATAATGAACTACGTCATCCAGAGCATGGAACACAACAGGGAATGCTAACGAGGTCTTCACTGGATTACCAGCCAAGCAAAACTCAGCCTGTCCAGTTTCAGCTAATTCGCTTCTCAGTGAAAGAGCATCAAGCAATTTACCAAAAGAGGGTAGCATTTTCTGGAAATCCTGTTGTGTTGGAGTCAGATTAGCACTTAAAGAAGTTCTCCTCATTCTAAAAGGGGAATTCTTTAGCTCGACTAAGATCCTCCTGAAAATCATAAGGACTTCAACAGCTCTAGTTTTAGATAACGAGCTCTCGCCAAATTGAGAAATGACTAGACCAAATGCATTATAAATCATTGTTACATGCTCATCTAAGCATCTACGAACTGGGCAAGAGGAAGAAGTGAGAGAGGAATCCTCATCAGAACCAAATTCTGATCTGAATATACGCCATTGTTTGTCACCACTTAATCTTCCAGGTAATGAAATCGAAGCATCCTCTTTAGAATTCACATCTCTATCAAGTGCTTCAATTTCATTTTTATCACGCTCCTCCAGCGCAGAAACTACTCGAGAAGTTAAAGTCTGTCGACTATCTCTTCTCATGCCTGAGAGAATAGTGGACAAAACAGGCTCTGTAGTAATACGTCTCCGGGACAATACCTTGAACAAAAAAAAAACTATAGAGGTGAGAAAAAGAAAGGCCTCTTATATTGATTAAAATTTATAAATGTACCTCATGCCAGTTCCTGGTGTAGCGTTTCGTCACATCGTAGACTCCATCTTTTGCAATAGCTATTACATAATCCAGTTTCTTTTTCCAGCTGCAAGAAAACATAATGATGATTTTTTAAAGACATGCATTAAAATCCATTCGGATTCAAATGATATGGAAGCAAACATGTATTTTAATCAACAAGTCGTCATAGAAGGTACCCCTTTTCGTATAGTAACGGATTGTCATATATCCCTTCACAAGGATCAAGATGCATCCATCTGCAAATTTTCCATGGTTAGAATTTCCACCAGATTGTGTGCAACATTTAATTAACAGCTTCTGGTTTAGAAATTTTTTACCTTCCCAACAATGGAGAGAAGCACTCTGTCCAAACATGATCTGTAAAATCTACGATCTTCAAAAAAGAGAAAATATGCATAGAGATTATTTTGTCTCCAACCTCAGGTTTCACTTTATAATGGAAAATGCTAACAAGTTCCAGTTGGCATCCACTACAAGTGGGCAGACATAAAGCAGCTGTTTTGGATTACAGAATAGCCAAGGATGCACATTAAGACAACCCGGTAAAACATTTTGCTGAAGAGGCCATATATTCACCTCCACTAAATCTACTTTTCAACTAGACTAGGGGTATAAATTGATAAAAATTTAAGGGCATCGAATATGAAGTTATTAATTTGAGAACTGAACATCAGTATTTAAAAACCACACCTAACTCACTTGTTAAATCAAAATCTGTTATTAAAAACAGCTTTCAAATTTTATTGAGGATCAACTAATTTCCCGAGCAGAAACATAAAGAACACTACCCGATGACTGGTGATATTGTAATATTGTATGCTAAATTCAATTTTACAGCAATAAATAGCACCATTCAAGAGAATAAAGTACTTTATGGGAGTGACAAAAGTAAGACTTCTACTTCTTACACTCGTCATATTAAATTTCATGAAGGTCATCTTAAACTGAGAACTACATCATAGTCATTTTCATCCCCAGCCTTAATCCCAAGAATTTTGGGTCAGCTAAATGGAGCCCAATTAAGATATTACATCGGGTGGTTGACTTGAACTTTCCTATGCCACCGATTCCTATTGAAGACAACTTTCTCATCTATTTCTCTAGCATAGACCTTTTCATATCACTTGCATCCACCTTCTTAAAGGTCTACAACTACCTTTCCTCTTTCCACAATAATATTCTCTTCTTTCTAACTTGTGCGTTCACAGTTTAATTATGAACAACGTATCTCTCACGTTCTGTTGAAAACTCCTCTACTATTCTTTAACCAGAGACTGAAAACCAGATCTTTCACTTTTGCTTTTTATCAATAAACACGTATATCTGCCCATCTGATTTTCAAACTCAACCACAACATAATAGTCCTTACTAATTCAAAAAGACAATGTTCCCCACCTGTAAATTACATAATCCAAACAAGTGAACAAGTACATAGTATTATAAGATCCCATAAAAAGCTTTGACAAATTACATCCTTAGAGGGTTGTGTTTTGATTATTGAAACTAAAAGTAGTAGTACTAGAACCCTTAACATACAAACCCAATATGATGTTTCAGAAGTTGTTTAGAAGATCAGATTTGAAGCCAAAATCTCAGCAAGACCAAAAAGTGCTTACAAGACGAGATTCATATCCAAAAGATCGACAATACAATGTAAAACAATTCGCCCACTCTCCACAGCGCCCCTTTCTTGTTTCTAGAAGCTGCATGGAATATAAGTAGGGTTAAATAAACAATATACGACAAAATGTAAATATACAATATTGGAGAGACATATAGGTTTGGGAAAAACTGAGAGTACTTGACCAATGGGTCAATCTCGATATTTATAATAGCAAATTGTAGATGTGGGAAATCCATGAGATCCCTATAATCATGCTATACATAATGACAATATATATGATATTATTTCCTAACGATATTATTTCCTCGCACTCCCCCTCAAGCCGACGCATATATATCATAGTTACAAATGTAATTAACCCAAGAACCTCCCCATGCCTTCGTAAATAAGTCCGCAAGCTGATCCTCTCACTTCACATGCTTCGTGCTGATCATATTATCCATAATATTTTCTCGAACAAAATGACAATCAATTTTGATATGTTTGGGCAATATGTATTGCGGGCCGACTTGATTATCATACAATAGATTCATAGAACGAAATTGCTTGCAGGGGAGTGTGCCCAAGTAATAATATACATGTGTTTAAGCTTGTTATTAGTTGATGTGGAATAATTTTTAACACTCTTGTCACTTGTTGACGAGTCATATCTACGAAAGCAACGAATATATATAAATGAGTACTCTCAATAACAATTTTTTAATTTAATCATACTAACGAGCACTTTTGGTTTTGATACCATGTAAATGAACAATGTAAGAGACACATATAGGTATGGGAGAAAAATGAGTACATGACTAATAGGCTAGTCTCGATATATTTATAGTAGTAAATTGTAAATGTGGGAAATCCATGAGATCCTTATAATCATGCTATACATGATGACAACATATGTGATATTATTCTCTAACGATATTATTTCCTAACGCTCCCTCTAAGCTATAGCATATATATCATATGTTCCAAGCTTGTTACAATTGTAATTTATCCGAAAAGCTCTCAATGCCTTCGTAAATAAGTCCGCAAGCTGATCTTTTGACTTCACATGCTTCGTGCGGATCATATTATCTATAATTTCTCGAACAAAATGATGATCAACTTTAATAGGTTTGGTCTTTTCATGAAATACTGGATTGAAGTCAATATGAATTGTGGCTTGATTATCACACAATAGATCCATAAAATGAACCGGCTTGCAAGGGAGTGTGCCCAAGTAATCATATACATGTGTTTAAGTTTATTATTAGTTGATGTGGGATAATATTTAACACTAGCTAATAATTTGCAAACTCTTAGATTGAAGACAATTTCTTTCTTTTTTTTTAATTTTTTGTTGAATTGAATAAAAATTTAAAGAAATGAGCATTCTAATATAGAGGAGTAATCAAATAAGGTGTCATTCCCCAAATTTCCATAAATCTGAGGACGTGAACTGAAAGAAAGAAAATAGAATAATAACCTCATCTCATCCCATCATCCTACCCTAGTACATATAAGTGTCTCATGAGTATCTAATACAATATCAATCTAATAGTAATAGATACATAATGTATGGTCCAAGCAACAACACCCTGCTGCACATAAAATATCTCATGGAGTTGTATGCTCGAACAAAATAAAAGTAAAAAAATTTGAACTAAACCTTATGTACAAACTTTGAACAACATCAACTTGAGTCCGGCTCGTCTCTATCAATGTAGCCCCTCACCAAAGCTATACATGCTCCTCTAATAAGCCAACATCATGCTCTGACCCTACATCACCACGTGAGTATATATACAAAAAAAAAATGTATGAGTCAGATTCTAAACCAAAGGATAAAGAGCAATCTAAAAAGTATAAAATGCATGTATGCACATGCAATGCACCGGATCCCCCATGTTCCCATTTTTAGTGTATACTCATAAATTCTAAATGATACTATGGCATATTCGCAACATGCGGTAAACCTAGAGTTCTTCTAAGTCATACAATTATGATAATGTCACATGTCATACATTTGTACCACAAATAATACAATATCGAAATACAAAAAATGCTAAAGTACACTAGTACTAAAGTAAACCGGCAACCACCAGGTCCCAAGGTGCCATAGGTCGAATAACCAAGTATGAAATCACGGAAATGCCTTATGCCTCTGACCACGAATGCACTGAGTCTTGAATTCGAAATCACGAACTCTGAATCCTGAGTCATGAATCACTATTTACTAATAACGGATCACTAATCTACGAATCACATATCATTATTCACTAATCACTAACCACTAATCCTCGAATCACATATCACTATTCACTAATCACGATTCAAGAATCCACGAATCACAAATTATTATTCACAAATCACGAATCATATATCAGTATTCACTAGTCACATATTCACGAATCTCGTCTTACAAATCACTAATCACGAATCTCTAATCTACGAATCACATATCACTATTCACTAATCACATATAACTAATCAGTAGTCACATATTCACTAATCCCGTGTTACGAATCACTAATTACATATTCACTAATCACAAATCTCCAATCCACGAATCACATGTCACTCACGATTGAGCCCGAAAATCATCTTGGCTCGCGTTTCCCTTTGGACCAAGAATCATAGGTCCGTATCACAAATATCACAAATCACAAATGGGCACGGGAAACCCCAGCTTGCATTGCCCTTGGACTCGATAATCGTAGGTCCATATCATAAATCACAAATGGGACTCTCAGCCCAGGACATCTTATGTC
Organism: Embelia ribes; assembly: GCA_001753735.1. Taxonomy (NCBI): domain Eukaryota; kingdom Viridiplantae; phylum Streptophyta; class Magnoliopsida; order Ericales; family Primulaceae; genus Embelia; species Embelia ribes. The sequence continues at coordinate 9,338 of MKEJ01054106.1, forward strand.
CTAATCACAAATGGGGCACTCATACCAACATATAACGGTCTTGACTCAGAGCTATCAAGCACTCATAATATATCGTTGCAAACCCCAATCGGGTCCTAACTTAAAGCTATCAGCCGCTCATATATATATCGCCGCACACCTTGATTGGATCTTGACTCAGAGATATCAAGCACTTATAATATATCACTACAAATCCCGGTTGGGTCCTAACTTAAAGCTATCAGCCGCTCATATATATATCGCCGTAAACCCCGACTAGGTCTTGACTCAAAGCTATCAGGTGTTCGTAATATATTGCCACAAACCCCGGTCGGGTCCTGACTCAGAGCTATTAGGCGCTCATATTTATATATCGTTGCAAACCCCAACTGGGTCCTTACTCAAAACTATCTAGTGCTCATATATATATATATATATATCTCCCCATATACATACTTACAGAAAGCAGTCTATGGTTCTTGCTATACCTCATAGGCCTCCCGAAAGGATATAAAACATCCATTCTGCAAATTCTCGCTAAGCCTCATCTATGGTTTCCCGAACTCCACTTCTCGCATCTCTAAAATCATCAAGATAAACCTCTCGTATGATCGTGATCCTATATATGAAAATGATCTATACAACATAAGGAAAATATTTTCTAATTTTATTTTGCCAAACACTATGGGCACGGAAATCGATATATCCCCCCTGACAAGATGGGACGATATAATTTATATCAATACGTAAAGAATGTAATGACACGTGAGACGTATATATACCTCGAAGCCAATCGGTGGGTCAAACTAGATGAAATCCCCAAAAAACTCCGAAAACCCCTAAAATGTTAACCTTCGAATGGGGCTAGCAAACGGCTTCGGATCAACAAAAACCTAGGGAGTAAAATACTCCACTAATCACAGTGAACGATGGTATGAATTTTAATTTCAAAAATCTCGCAAAACCCACGAATGGACAAAATGTAAACGAGTAAGAGAAGTAAAGAATTTTACCTCATCATGGACTCTACGATGCGAGGATCATGAATATGAATTTTTGGGAATTTTCCAAATATCATAGCTCATTGATTGGTAAGCCACACCCCTCTTCTTCTCTTGTTCTCCAACTGCTTTCTTCTCTGGGTGCGTTTATATATATATATAGGTTAAGGTCAAAACTATGGGGCCCACGAATTCTAGTGGTTTATTACTTGTTATTTTGGGACCAATTTTGACCTCTTTACGCTCCGAATTCGCTTTTTGTCAAAACATGAAAATTGTAGATAACTGAATTCTCTTTCCAATAACATGTAGGGCGAAATCAAACTTACGGTTTGAGAGATATTGCCAAAATACGAAACTGATGTCACGTCTCATGACACTTTTATGTTAACTATTTCGAGCCACTTTTTGATCATCCTCTGTTTCGAATTAAATCTTGGGAAAATATAAAAATCATAGATACATGAAATAGCTTTCTGACGCTATATAATAAGCCACAATCGGAGTTACGGTTTTTAAGATATTACCAAAAAACCAAACTCTTGTCACGAATACAACTTGCATTTATGCGTTTAATATTTTCTCCCGAGGCCAAACCACGATCAAGAAAAATTGCCCACCACTTCCAAATGCTAGTATACGATGTATATACTAGAGGAAAAAATATTATAACTCATATAATATTATTTAGCAACGCGAAAAAATTTACCTGTAATTTCGGTACATTACAACTTATAAAAATGATTATATGGATTGACGTATTATTTCTACTTCATTGTTTTTATAATCTAATTTCTTTACAAGTAAAATCTACATTGATATGATTAATATTTAATTTCATCTAGTAATGCAAATTTGAAAATGCACATTCAAGTATCCGTTTAATTCCAATATATAATTAAATCCACCAATGCATATTATATATTCCACTAATATATTGTAAATTTTTATTACTGGTTATAAAATGTGTTGAATAAAAGTTGAAGAATATTTTTCATTTATTGCTAAAAAACTAAATAATATTTCTTTTTCATAAGAGTATGGAATTAAATAATCTTAGTGGGATGTTTTGGAAGTAATCTAAAACTACACAGGAATTTTATGCAAAACAAAAAAAAAGAACCACAAGGGGGATTTCAAGCAAATTTTCGAAACGACAAGAGGTTTTTATGATAATATCCCAGCATTTGCGTCATATTCTCTTAAGAGATTGCCTAAAATACATTAAAAAAAAAACTATATCTTTATTTTATATAATATTTATTTCTTACTCTCTGCATCAGATTATCTATCATATTTTTTATAACATTAAAATACTATTTTTTTATCTTTAAATATTTCATACTTAAAATTCAACACATAAAAATATATTTAATTATGAAATAATATTTTTTAAACTATATATTAATAAAAAAATATTATTTCTTAGTTTTAAATTTATAATTTTTATTTATATTTATTTTATTAACTTGTTATATAAATAAAATATAGAAATAAAATCTATTTTTAAGCAAAGCAATACAAAGAGGAATAGAATTGATGGTAGTCTAGATCCATCGATATTGACTGAATTGAAGAAAAATCCCTCAATAAGAAAAAGGAATAAAAGGAGGAACATAATTGATGGGAGTCTAGATTTATCGATATTGACTCAATTGAACCCATTTCAAGCACTTGTTCAACTTTTGGAAGACTCCCGAAAAATATAAAGAAAAAAAATCCGATAAAAATTTATTATATAAATACTAGAAATATAAATGAAATTTCTTAATAAAGAACTACTATTTCTTATCATTAAGAATTAAAATTTCTAATTATAAATTTAAATTTAAATTTAATAAATATATACTTTAAATATTAACAAAAATTAAAATTACATGTTTATTATATAATTTTAAAATATATTTTTCCATAAATACTAATAAGCATTGTAATTAATTATTTGTTTAAATTTTAAAATTATTTTTTATATACTTAAAATTTTTGTTTATATATCGTATTTAGTAGTTTTAAGTTTAATAATTATTTTTTTAACCCTAGTTTTGATCAAATATATTTTAATGATGAAAAATGAGCCAGAACCAAAGTTTAATTTATGCTCATTAGGATACTAATATTTGATAAAGTTTATGTGAAGGTACATAGGCAATTACAATCTCAAAACACAATGAAACTTGAAG